>CM053786.1:207944843-208122343 GCA_028749045.1 Cupressus sempervirens | reverse complement strand
ACTCAATATAGTTTGACATCACATCTGATATCATGAGCATTGGTCTCCCAGAATACTTGGTTTCACCAATTACTCATAATGTTTGATATTGAAAATTTGATATCATGAGTGTTGGTCTCCTAGAATACATGAGATTCACCAATTACTCAAAAATATTTGATATCACATTTGATATCATGAGTATTGGCCTCCCATAATATCAATGATATTTACCAAATACTCTTTGAGCAATGACCTTCCAAAATGTTTACATGCAAGATATTCACCAAATAATATGAATAATGGCCTTCTAGAACATCAACTAGCGTGATATACACCATGTACTCTATGAGTAATGGCCTTCTAAACTATCAAGACATGCGATGTTCACCAAGTACTTGGTGTAATGGCCTTCTAAACTATCAAGACATGTGATGCTCACCAAGTACTTGGTGTAATGGCCTTCTAAAATATTAATATGCATAGTATTCACCATGTACTCAAAAAATTATTATAAGGTATTTGCACTTGCATTCTCATAATGCTAACCATACAAAAAATCACTATGCAAGGTATAATATATCATGATCTGCATATACATCATAAGATATCCATCATAATAGAAAATTAAGTTATTATAAGATCGCCATCTTTCAGTAACTTCTACAATTACAAGTGATATCATTTAGAAGTTGTCACTTCCTCGTGAAGTACATAGGCGCCTAGGATCATCAAAATCACATAGTTACAAGGTATATTCAAGAATCACAATCCTCTTCTCTACTACAATTTATTGATCACTAAAGAATCCATTCTAACATACTTTACTCCCTTTGAGTCAATATGATTGAGACTGGTGAAGATTAACTTAATAATGTCCTCTATCTTCTCCCTCTCTTTCAAGGTTGAATGAAGTATCAGCCTCCCTCTCAATCTAAATCTCCCTCTTTTTCTTGTAAGAACATTTCCAAATCAAAAGGTCAAGGTATATAGATCATATAGAAATATAATAAATGTAAGAAAGATTTATTACATTAGGAATATAATACTTAGAAATTTAATTTTATTAATTTGATAACAAATATATGTATTTTCTTTAGACATATAACATCATAAAAGACCTCTTCATTTATGCGTATTCAATAATTCTTCACTTTATTTATATAAATGTAATAAAGAAAAATAATAACAACTATGAACTAACCTCGTTCCATCTTACTTTCAGTATAATCTTCTTTCTTAATAAGTTATTCATAAATAATCGTTCATACCTTCCTTAGCAACTATAAACAGACTTACCTCAAACTGCTCACATCACTTTGGCTTCAATGGTTTAAATCTATGTTTGACTCCTCAAATATATTCCTTACCGAATAACTTAAGTGATTCATTGGATATCCCGATAGGTAATACTACCCATTGTAATGTCTCCTTGCCGACAAGTGGTGCATTTTGATCCTTTGATGTTAAAGAAATTATCACATAAAGGCTTTCAGATTTATTTGTGTATTATAAGACAAAGGTGATCAAATGTAATCACGATAATATAAGTGAATTTCGTAGTGATATCGATCTGCAATGCCACTTAGATACTCCTTCCACAATAATTTACAGAAATATTAAATTCACAAGACATGTATATTCCATCTCAACTATATCTTTGCTTGATTGATGAGTAGGAATTTACCTGAATCAACGTTGATTGTTCATTATCTGGTGCAATTGCCTCTTTATAATTATGAATGCAAAGGCTAAAGAGGCCAATGGACATGATCTCTGTTGAATGCCTCTGGTGATGACATTTATATATTTCTTTGCTGCTTCTCATGTGTCTCTTATATATTGTATGCGACTCCACTTATGTTATGATGACTTTGTCGATTCATCATATTGTACTCTCTTGAAGATTGCTACATGTAATCTACAGTTTGGTGTAATTTCCCAAGTATAATATACTACCAAATTTTGTGTGTCTTATTGTTCATTGTATTATATTTCTCTTTCCGTTCACCCTCATGGTCTAAAGAAGGGAGTATGTCCCTTGGTTCTGTGACTTAACCTTCTCAGGCTTTGCTTGTACATGAAAATGCACTTCATCCATTATACTCCTCTTTCAATGCATTTACCTCTACATTGACCCGCAGTTTGAGTGGAAGATAGTACGTAAGCTTATTTCCACATTGGTCAGTAATAGTTGACTATTGGAAAAGTCATTCAGTAATGTGTTTATGTTCTTCCATCTAATTTCTGCCATATTCCTGTATGAGGATCGTGAGGATTGTAGATTCATATGCTTTCCCCAGGGATGAATGCATAATATTTTCCATTATGAAAAGCCCAACCATCTCGACAGGGTCCTCTGACGATCTTTTAACTGTGAGAGGAATAACCATATAGAAGTAAGGCAATTCAGGGATAGAAGAACAACTTCTCTCTTTTCAAATCTCCTACGGATGCCCATCACAACCAACTCACTATTTATTATTCAATCCCAATTTATAGTATGATATATGATATACGTACACATATGTATACATGTGTGCTTAAGAACTAACATATGTACTCATTTTAGGAATATTTCCTAGATTATATAGTTGACATCGATTCTCATTGGTAAGTATTAAACTATTACGAAAATCAATGTGCCTAATTTCAGTCCATAACAGATATTGTGAACAACACATACGATGATTAGTCATAAGATATGAATTAACACAAGAATTTTATAAGTTCTCATAGCATCCATAATACTAGCCAACTCCTAATAAAGTGATATGGATAAAATTATACACAATGAGCTAACCTTCTATGTATTGGTCAAAGAGGTGTAATCATATAACTGGAATGAAAAAATTACTAATTGGTACTCCTATATGCTGACCAGTAATGCCTACCATAGTGCAAATCATATAACTTATGTTACTTTCAAGTGTTTTGACTTTTTAGAATACATAATAATAATGTTGGATTATACTCTTCTCATTATTTTTCCAAAATTAAGAAGTGTTATCACAGGAAAAATTTCGAGAATTAAAAGGTATGATCACAGAAAAGCTTCTCGAATTAACAACTACTCTTATAGGAATTTGTTTAGGATTACTAATTAATGAAATAAAATAGATATATAGTTTTAAGAATTTATAGTGCTAGAATAAGGCCTTCTCTAAGTTATTCTTAATTATCTAAACTCATATATGTCAAATCAAAAATTCTAAAATTGAATAATGCATATTGTGAAACAATTGACCTTCACTCATTATAAAATCCCCCAAAAAATTAGAAATAAATGCTATAGGTTATTGTCCAAAAGCCATAGTTTAGATATAGAAATGTTTAATCCTCTAACCACATTGAACACTTGATCTTGCAGACTATATTCAAAAAGAAGTTGAAATATTTCAAACATAAAGAATACAATTTACTTGTAATATGATTTATACATCACTCAAGCATTTACTTTCAATTAGATCTAATAAGGAAATGACTCTAGTGTTATACCAATTTAGAATTTAAGGTTATTCATAAGTGCAGAAACTAAGGAGAGTAAATGAAGAAAACTAAACAATTTACAACATTAAAATGGAGATGGAAGGGTTCATATTTTGAAAACACACCTAGTCTTGATAAAGAGATACGAGGGGTTTAAATAAAGAAGATGTTAAGAATTCAACTTTACAACATAAAATTCCTCTCAACACAAGAAGGTGTTGATCGATAGTTTTTCTCAGCACAAGAAGGTGTTGAGTGATAGGTAGATGGTGCCGAGTGACTTGGCACACGAAGAAGTCAAGTGAGCTTGGTAGTAAAGGGAGCTTGGCAAAAGAGGATGTCGGGTGAACTTGGCATAGTTGATGTTGAGTGAGAATTGTCAACAAGAGGAGAGCTTGGTTCCCAAAGAGAACATGGAGGAAGCCAAGTGAGAAAAATATGAGCTCGGTTAACACGTGAACCAAGTGACCTAATAACAGACTTTCTGTCTGAACTTTTCCATGTTAAAACACAGAGAAGGTAAAAAATAAACTTTCAAATATGAATTTCTCAAATACACACAGCATGCAATAATGAATAGGAAGGAGAAAACAATGAGCCAACACAACTTGATCAATTAGTATGCCTACTTGCTTGCTTTCTATTCAACTAGGTTGAACTATTACAAAATCTGGGAGCATTCAACTTCAACTAGAAATCTAGTAAATAGTTCAACTAATAAATCTTAAACTTACAACATTAAAGGTTGCATACAATGATGCCTGGAGGAATCACTGCTTCATAGAACAAACAACTACAAGCTTACAGAATAACAAAGAGATTCAACATGTGTTGTTGCAAACACTGAAACTAAATCTTCCTTCTGTCTTTTGATCTTTTTGCACTTTCTCTGATCTTCTTATCCTTTTTCTTTTCTTCTCTATGCTCTATTTCTTCTCCTTTATCTTTATCTTTGTTTGTTGACTAATCGAAAAATGAGGGTTTCTTCCCTTTTGTCTTGCTTTCAAATATTTCCCTTTGCTTTCCATATTTCAAATCACCTACCAAGTTAAATTTTTTCATGTGAGTATGTGGACTTCTGGCTCCAAGGGAAATTGACTATTGTCTTAAATTTCTAACACTCCGTCTTTCTCTCAAGCCAAACAAAGGCAAGGATCCCCCATGATCCAAATTAACTACACCAAGACTCCTTAGGTGCACAAAATTTGATATGCCCAAAGGCTTAGTAAATATATCTCTCAGCTACTGCTTAGACTTACAAAATTCTATTTTGATATCTTCATTCTCCACCAACTCTTTGATGAAGTGATATCTGATTTATATGTGCTTTCCTTTCATTCAAATCTGTCAAGATCCTCCTTAAACAAAAAGCTTGAAATGATGCACTGCATTTTTTCTATGTATCTAGCCTCTATTTTAGATTAAGCAAAAATAAGTTACTTCTTGGATTCCAATAAAATTGCACCCAATCCCATCTAAAACATGTATCCAGAAGTTCTCTTCCTATCATCTATGGTTCCAGCCCAATCACTGCCAGTTTAACTAATGAACTTGAAATCGGTATTTGTAGTATACAAAATCCTAAATCCTTTGGTACCATTCACATACCTTAGGATCCTCTTTCCCACTTGCCAATGGGAATCCTTTGGTGTTTCCATAAATCTAGAAATTAGATTTACTGTATGCATCATGTAAGGCCAGGTTATAGTTAAATACATCAAACTTTCAACCATACTTTTGTATAATATTGAATTCACATTCTTGCTGTAATCTTCCTTGCTCAGCTTTAGACCTACTGATTTCGATGTTGGGGTTGCCTTACTATTCTACATTTTGAATCTCTCTAAGATTTTCTTTGCATATATTTTTTTGAGAGATGAAGATGCCATCATGCATTTTTTTTATTTCTATTCCTCGAAAACACTTCAAGAGACATAGCTTTATCATTTCAAATTCATTCTTCATGGCCTCTTTGAGCACACTAATTAGGAAAATATAATTTCCTATGAAGATTAAATCATCTACATCTAAGAAAACAATCAAAACCTTACCATTTTTTGTCTTGATGTAGAGAGTGGGACTAGGATAATATTCTTGACTTTAAGCTCTATAAAATGGTGTTTTATATGTTATTAAAAATATATTATAAAATTAGTAAGAGTTATTGAAACATCAGTTTTCTAAAATAATTTTATTTCTATAGCAATCAGATAGAAACTAGTATCACAAGAATTTCATATCTCTATGGTAAAATCCTCAATATCTTCTCCACAATCCTTTCCTCTTCATACTCTTCACCATTTGATTTGAGCTAGTTTATCAAAGTGGAGATCCTTGAGCTAAATTCTACAATAGGTTCATTATCCTTCACTTGAAGGTTCTCAAACTCCTTTGTGATCATATGTAGCTTCACTACTTAGACCTTATCATTCCCCTTGAGGTTTGTTTCAAGGATGTCCCAAGCTTCCTTTGAGTAATGTATTACTGCAATATTGGGAAAAATAGTTTCTGTCATTGTTGCCTCAATCAGACTTAATATTTTTGCATCCTTTCTCCTTAACTCTTTCAACTAAGTCTTATATGGATTTGTGATGTCAACATACTATGCTGGTTTGATTACATCATTGAACCCATTGATCACAAACTCCTACAAAATCATTATCTACTATTATGGTTTTCATCTTCTTTTCCCATGTATCATAATTCTATCCATTAAAGGATGGTGGTTGCTGTCATATCTTTCCTACATCTCCTGCCATGTATAATAAACCCAAAAAATAAATGCTCTAACTCACTATGGATGTGGGGCCTCAAAGCTTTGATACCATGTTAATAATTTAACTTCAAAACATAAAATTTCACTTAGCACAAGAAGGTGCCAAGTGACAATTTTTCTCAACACAAGAAGGTGTTGACTGATAGGCAGATGGTGTCGAGTGACTCAGCATATAAAGAAGTTGAGTGAGCTTGGTAGTAAAGGGATCTTGTCACAAGAGGATGTCGAGTGAGCTTAGCATAGTGGATGTTGAGTAAGCTCAGTAAACAAGAGGAGAGCTCGATTCCCGAAGAGAACCCAGAGGAATCTGAGTGAGCAAAGGATGAGCTCGATTAACACATGAACAGAGTGAGTTAACAATAGACTTCCTATCTAAAATTTTCCACCATTAAAACATAGAAAAGGTAACAATGAAACTTTCAAATATGAAATTCTTAAATACAAAACACCATGCAATAACGAATAAAAAAGAGACAAAAATGAGCCAACACAACTGGATCAATTAGTATGTCTGCTTTCTTTCTTTCTATTCAACTAGATTAAACTATTACAAAATCTAGGAGCATTCAGCTTCAACCAAAAAACTAAAAAATACTTTAATTGATAAATCTTAAACTTATAGCACTAAAGGCAGCATACAATAATAGCTGGAGCAATCACTGCCTTATAGGACAAACAACTACAAACTTACAGATTAAAAGATAGACTCAACATGTGTTATTGCAAACAATGAAACTAAATCTTCCTTTTGCCTTTTGAAATTTTTGCACTTGCTCTGATCTGCTAATCCTTTTTATTTTCTTCTCTCTACTCAACTTCTTCTCCTCTCTCTTAATCTCTCTCTAGTGACTGATCAAAAAATGAGGGTTTCTTCCCTTTTGTGTTGCTTCAAAACTTTTCCCTCTCTTTTCTAGATTTGAACTCACCTACCAAGTTAACTATTTTCAGGCAAGTAGGTGGGCATTTGGCTCTAGGGGAAACTGACCATTGTCTTAAATTTCTAACAAAAGAAAGGTGGTAAAACTTATACGCATTTTTTTAGAACTTATTTTTAGATTCTATCTCTAGAAGTTGTGATTTTGGCTATCTCCAACCAACTATTTTTTTATTATTTCTATTCACTTTGTTTTTATTGTATATTTTCTCCATTCAATGCTAGAGAACAAAGATCATTCATTCTTTAAAAAAATCTTGAAATATTTTATGAAGATAAAGTTGATCTTCCTTTTATTTTGTCTTTCAATGTCTACAATTTATGTCTATGGTTTGGTTGTTTGCAACCACATTTCCCTGTTATGCCTTTTTACTACTCCAACTTGGGTATTACTCAACATCAACATAATTATTACTTCTATTGATAAGTAGGAGATAATTTCCACATCAAGTAAAATTGTGATATTGCTATCAAGATTTAACTATGTGATTTTGAGTCAAACTCATTGAAGCATGTTTTAGGAGTAGTGATTCAACATGAACCCATCTCTCATGATAATAAATGGAACACTTAGCACTCATTGGATCTAGGTGATTCTCATAGGGGTGAAGCACTAGGACTTCTTGGGAGGTCACCCATCCTAGTACTACTCTAGCCTGTGCGCACTTAAGTATGGAGTTTCCTCCATGGTTAAACCAAAATCTTGCAACCCCATTTGCAAAACCTTCATCAAGTGTTGTGCCTTATGAACCATTCATTAGAAATCCCCTTAAGCTCATTAATTAATAAGTAGGAGATAATTTCCACATTAAGTCAAATATTACTTTTATCTCAAAATATTTTTCCATTTTAGCTAGCCACTCTTTCAAAACATCTCCAACATGTTTTCCTACAAATTTAGGTTAAGTAATTTTATGAATGTACTTTGAAGGATTAAAATAGTTTCTTACTGGGTGAGCCTATATGCAGTGGTTTTCTTAGGAATTTGGGACAAAGGTAGTGTAGTTTACCATTCAAACCAAGGAGTTTTTTTTATTGGTTTGTTTTGAGGTTTCTAGATTTATTTTTCAATTATCCTTTCCTACTTCTTAGCTCCTTATTGATTTTCTCTAAGTTATGGATTTATTGTTTTACCTTGTCAAAAGATTAATAATGACTTATATCCTTTATGAATACACTAAGAAGTGGATGGAACATACAATATTATCATACTAAGGGGCTAGTTGGAGGATGTTTCATGTATGGGGAAAATTACTATAGTAGATATTTCATGAAGGGACAATTGTCAGTTCCCAGACCACTTCCTCCATAGCACAAGACTTATGGTGCTATAAGAAATCAGAAATCCAAGCATACAAATAGAACTTTATAAATAATACATGTGAAGCATCTAGGAATCATAACAAGATGTCTATATCACACCATAGAGAGGTGGTAGTAATAGTTATGCAATTGAATGGTAGATAGGTATATAGTACAATAGGACTAGTATTCGAATAAGAATGCTACCTAGGCGGATACCATGGGGAAAATTTATGCAAATTTATTTTGAATATTTAAACTAGCTATGAACCATATGAATTTTGGTAGAAGATAATTTGATAGTAGAGGATTTGACATTTATATATATGTAGTTTTGAAAAATCTTACGAAGGAAGAGATGATGATAGTGTAGGATTTAACATTGTTAGACTCTCAAATTCTTGAAAAAAAATCTTGATCAATGGATAAAGATGTTATGGTACTTCCTATCTCATATGGATTGAATTTGGGTCTACATGACCGCTCTACTTGCCTAGGACTAAAGAGCCTGCATGGCTAAATGATAATAATATCCTAACTAAACTATCTTAAAAGTAATGAATTGATTTTAATTAGAATATCTTTGGCAAATTAAAGTTGTAGTAAACTATAATCCCAATACCTATACTTTTATATGAACAAGTGATGAAATTTTTATGTACCATGTCATGTATATGGTCCTTCCAAATCAAATAACTGACCAAAATTGATAGTTTTGGAATGTTGGAATAAAGATAGTGGTTGCACAACAAGATCCATAGATGTATCTTGAGGTTCTCTTATCTAGTTTATCATTTATATAATAGATTTCACTATAATCAAAGGCTGACTCAGCATGAATACAAAAAAAAATTACAAGAACCAGGCAGTTAACATTCTAGGGATAGTGGAAAACTAGAAAAGAAAATACTTAAATTAACGATCAAAAAATAAGGAATATCTGGCACAAGCTATGAGCTATATGATAGAGTCAAAGAGAATAAATTTACACTTAAAGGAAACGCCAAGGGATTTCCAATAATATTCCAATAGTTTATCTAAAATCTCAAACCACTAGAAAGGACACAATAACATCAATATGTGACATCTTAGTGGAGTGTTGTACTGACATCAGTGCCAAAATTAGATTGCAAAAATGTATGACGGCTCCTTCAGTTTCTAATTAGTATGGTATTCATATAGACATAATGTAATTACACCAAAGAGAACTGGGGGATAAAACTTGTAGTGGCTGAGAATAAAATGATTAAGCAATTTTGTTCCTGATTTCACTCGGTATCTCTCTCTTGCATTGCGAAAAAGATTTATATAAATAGGTTCTATAGGCTTAATATATCTAAGTTTCATATTTGGCACCAATGAAATTAGCATCGCACATGACACAAAATCATCATATTTAACCAACAATGTTGTTTATAGACTAGTATGGATCATCGTATATCTACAATTCCATCAAAAGAGGAACCCTTGGGCCTCTTCTTATTACGAAAGGTAACAAAATCCAATCTCTCCATAACTTGCATCACTTAACGTCTCTATCATCTGCATGTTAGAGTCTCACAATATGATAGGAATCCAATCTCATCCCACTAGATTTTAATAGCTTCCTTTAAGCTAGCCTTATAAAGATGTTTTAAATTTTTATTTGGTTTTAATATTTTGATGCCAATCAATCTTTTCCTATACTAGGTATTTTTGAAATTCGGTATTAGTTGAGAAATGTTTCTTTTTTGTTGATGGGTTGCAAATTACTTTTCCTCTACCTATTAAAATTTATATTCATAGATTATATTGTCTTAATTTAGATGGTGCTTTGCCATTTAAAGTTATGAATATTCACAGATAAACTTATTTAATGAAATAATGAAAGTACTTATCAAAATCTTAAAATAGTGAAAACAACACTAATGTATGTTTAAGAAATTGGAATCAAGTTGCATTAACTTCCATAAACTCTTTCATATGTGAATGAAATCAATTTACAAATAATCTAACCATCAATATCTGTGATACTTTTCTTATGTGTCTTTGAGATAGTATGCAACCTATAAGACTTGACAAGTAGTTAATCAAGAGAAGCTATTAACAATGAATATTTTACATATCACTGTATCCATAATAACAATAAAAATGTAAATATATCCGTAAAATTTAAATGTATCCATAAAATGTAAATGTATGTGAAAAGCATATGCAACCTATCCAAACTATAGGAAACCCTAAAAAAAGTACTTATGTTACAAACTCCATCCTTAGGTCTAGAAAATTAGTGTCAATTTATGCAACCTTTCCAAACTATAGGAGACCCTTATAAAAATTAGTGTGTATGTTACAAACTCCATCCTCAAGTCTAGAAAATTTGTGCCAATTTTTATAACCTATTGATGCCAATAAATAACCACTCCAAAATCTCTACATGTCCAAGAAGAATTTAAAAAATTAGGAAGCAACTAGTAATAATTATGGATATGAAAAAATAATCTATGAGGTTTATCAAAACTTCAGCCTCTATAGTTCTTAATTATTATGAAACAATATTTTCAAAAATAAATGCAAAGATAATTCTTAATTATCATTTTAAATTACTCATTCTCATGAATAGATAGGCCAAAAACCATGATTTAATCATGCATTAAACAAATGTATTGCACTTTAAAATATATGTTCTATAAATGGACTTATCCTTAAATACAATATTCATTCAATATTGTATTGACTCATATATGTTTCAGTAATGGAAAATGGACTATGCACTATTTTTTGTAATGAAAATTTGACTTAACAATAAACACAATGTTGTATATATGCAATTATTGTAGAAATAATGTCAAAATCCTAGTGTTAAGTTCAACTATATAACACAGATCTATATTTCACCAGAAAACTAGTTCAGATAATTATCAAAAAAACATAGACAATTAGGCATGTTTTCAAAAATATATTAAATAGGTTGGTAGGTAATCTAAAGCTTTGATTCAAAAAAAACTTAGGCTATAAATTCCATTTGCATATTGATTAACATATATAAAATACCTGCATGCCAAGAACCCCTCCAATACAAATGGTAGACATAATAAAATTCTAAGGGGTCATCATTTTGTCTCACATAAGTTGATAATGTTCTAATGAATTATACAAAATATCAACATTTGTTAAAATAGAGACAACCTATGGAGCTAATATTCTTCTAGAGTTAGCTTAAAAAAAATTTCTCTCAACCTAAGAATTTGTCCTTCTAAATCTTATTAAAAAGTAAAAGGCACCAGCAATTATGGCTCCAGAGTTGAATGCCTACCCTACACTGGATGTAATCTTCTCTACATATGGCCTCTTGTTCATCATGCACAAAAATTATTATCCTACTCTTTCACAAAGAAATCATATTTTGCATTTTTCTTTCGTATACACAGTAAAAAGTAAAATTATGATTTAAAAAAAGAGCTTTAATTAAATTTGTATTCTTGTATCAGTAAAATAAAAATGGAAAGAATAAAACAATACCAACTTAGGGAACACTAATTCATTTTCATTGTTCATATTTTCCTTCCTCCTAGATGAGATTTCAAAGACATTCGTGAATGTGAAAGTATCAAAATTGTAGAGAAAAAGACTCTTAGAGAAGAATGCAATAGGAAAAAAAAAAAAGATTTCTAGTTACATCATATAACCCAAAATTTGTTCGTTTTCAGTAGTTTTAGGATTTCCAAAAATTAAAGGGCAACAACCCTAAAGGCAATAAGGTTTCCAAAAAAATAGATATTGTAATTTTCCTAATTAGAAATAATAAAAATTTTGAATCTACTAAATAAAAACAACAATTTAAAATATCTCTATATGAAGAACCAAATAGCAATCTAGTACTATGTGTTATAATGAAGTTACAAAATAATAGTGCAACGGAATGTTATGTAGACATGGTCAAATCTATTTCAAACTTATAGAAATATTAACCAGAGTGGGCTAAGGCCTTCTATAATAATAAAGCAATTAGATGTGAATGTTTTAAAATGCCTCTTCTTTTGAAGAAATCGTTATCACACATATTTATGCACCCAATAGTTCATTTACTTTCACATCAATACATACAAATAAATCTTATTGACATGTTCTCTTCCTTTGTAGCCAGCTATAGATCCATCTAAAAAGGTTAATAAAAAATCCATTGCCATATAAAGAGGAGAATACTTTTGGCAATTGCAATGCTAAATAATTTTTGTAATATTTTCATTAGAAAAAGAAAAGACTATCTAGAAAAATAGTTTGAGCCAATAGGAAAAAAGTAATCTAAAATTATGACGTCAATTAATTCGTGACTTCAAGAGCCAAAGTAATGCTCGAAAGAGCAATTGAAAACTTTAGTCTCCTTTGTTGCATAGACAAAAAAATAGACATTCACTTTATGAAAATAAAATATTGGAGAAAATAAATAGATATAAATTAGAACTTTGAATGAAATTTCAATAATTCATATAAAATTCAACTTGAAGAATACAAATATCCTTTGCAACTAAAACAAACAAAAATATTAATTAAAAAGAAAAAGCAATATCTAATGACAACTAGAATTACCTTGATATCTTCTTCTCTCGCCATATTCGAGTGATCTTAAAATTTAAAATAAGATATTTTAATAATATAGTATTAAAACAAGTAATAAAAAGTAAATAAAACAAAACAACTAGAAATGGTCAACTCACCAAAATCAAATTGCTGCATATTATATGGCATACCTTGACTTCGAATGGAGAAAAGTGATTGCATCTTCTTTCTGGAAAGGATTAAGTCGGATTATTGAAGGGGCAGGATACAAGACTCTTAGTACAACCAGAAAAGTTAGGATAAAAATAGTAGCTCTTCTGATTTGCATATTAGGCCTTGATGTTTGTCTAAAACAATGGACTATAAACAATAATCAGTTATTCAGTTTTCACTATGACTAAAATAATACAGAATGTTTGCTTACATTCATTCTTAGTGTGAAATTTAGTCCCTATTACCTGCTTTGCTCATTACTACATATAGTATTAACATAATATAATGGAATACCCCAGAAACAGAAGAGGGACGGTGCGTCCAGGCAGAGAAAAGGGAAAAGAGATATCATATTAAAATAAAATAATGGTAAACTCTAGGTTTTTGGGTTAGTGAAACTACTTCTAATTGTACTAAGAGTCTTCTATCCCGGCGCTTCAAAGAGCAAAGTTTCCAAATTTGCTCTCCACCGAAATAAACATCTAACATCACAGGACCTTAGCTGCTTGCGAAATCAAACTTCTAAAATTGTTAAAATCTGGTCTCTTCCTTGCACCAATCTTCTACCCCAACGACCTTCATTACTTGTATTTTCCCCGCAACGTCCCTCCACTGCACCACAACAACTAATAACTCTCTCTGGATCTCAAATTTCCTTCAAGTAATTATGCCGGTCTTCAAATCGCCGCGTAGATCAATTGAGTAACGCTCGGGTAAGTTATAGTGAAGTTGCCCATGAAGCAGGCTCTCCGCGTTGCCGTGCTCCATTCATTAAATTCAATTTAATTTTTAATTTTTCTGGTTTCCCATTATTTTCCTTGAAAGATGAACGAACACAAGATAGAATAAAAGAAGAAGAAGAATTGGACGGAACCTGCTCGTAATGTGTAGACGTTGCTCTCAAACATGTCCAACAAATTTCTTCGAAAGAATTTTGTTTGCAAGGTCGTTAGATATGGCCCTGTTTATAACAATAGACAAGGTAACCAATAATTAGTGAGGTTTCAGAGAAAGCAGCGTGTAACATCATTCTAATTGCTCCAAAGGATTCGTTATGATCACCTGCCATGTCTAATTGCCTTTCAAGAATACAAATTTATTTGAATGAAATTTTCTAAAGATATTTGAGTTTCGGAGTGAAGTATGAATTACTTAGGTACACTTAATTGCTGGATTGCTGAGGTACTAACCCACTTCCATGATTATGAAGTTTTAGTGTAAGGCTATAGGGAAGTTTTGAAACAATGCAGAAGAAGATTCAGCTTGAAGGAAAAGACTAATGACCTGGTCAAAGCATTTAATTTCATCCCTATTACCATACTTTTTAGATTTTTATCAAACTCATATTCTAGGCATTACAGGTTTGAATCAAGAGGAGTTGACCCTCATTGACTTATATGTAGAAGTGGTTTGTCTCTAGTTGTGCTACGTCTTTTACCCTGGACCTTCCACAATCAGAACTATTCATCGGCAGAGAGGTAGTATCTTTCTTGTTTGCTTCTGGGCTTTCTGACAGATATCATAATATTTGGTAGATTGGGAACTAATTTATTATTTTCCCAATTGAGTTTAAATGCTTTGTAAATTTAGATTTATTTCCTTTTGTTTTATAATTGTTCAGTACTGTTATCTAAGCAAAAAAGCTTGGAATATACATTATAAATGTCACTTACTAATTTTTTCTTACATTTTATAATACATAATGTTTGAACAAGTTCACTAGAGAATAGATACGCATGTTTTCATTCACGGAGAAATATGTCTGAATGATATTAATAACTGACTCTAAATTGTCGCCATTATGATATTGTTTGTATTTGTACCGGCTAATGTACTGATGCAATTTGAGCATAAATGAATTCATGAATATATTGAAAGTTATTTGGCAATGGTTGATGTAATGGTCTATATTTCATGTAGATGCTTTTATCTTTACAATTAGAGTTGTAGAATGAAAATGAAAAAGTTGTTACTCGGTTGAATTGTAAGTTTTTTCTTTACATAATTTAATTTATTGCTACGTTTAAAATTATTTCATTTATTAGTTTACAGTATGCAAAAAATATATATAATATATATATTTATTAAAAATTATTTTTGTGAACCATAAAAGATTCAATCATTTGTATGTTAATGTTGCTATATGTTATGCATTTAATATTTAGAAAAAATTGAATGTTAGCATTTTATTTTTAAGTGATATATGTATATTTTATATGTACATGTGCATGTGCATTCATATTCATATGGACATGTATATGCATATGTTGAGACGTATGTATGTATATACAAAGTAAAATAGGTATTTTTCTGTCTATAATATATAGCTTAATATATTGAGATAATCAGAGGGAAGTCACATGTATTAAATGTCCATGTATGGGCTAAATGAAATGGAAAAATGGAGAGAAGTAAATTGAGGGGAGAAAAGAATAAGTCAACATCAATAAAGTGGTATGTGTTGATCTCAGATTTGTTTTGATAATTGAGTGTCAACACACTCAAGATATTTACCAAGTTCATGCCAAGCTAGTAACACATGCTGAGCATAATATGTATAGATGCCAAGTTGCAATGAGTGATGAGTCACTCATGTGTCAAGCAATTCAAGTGCCGAGTGAACAGTTGATGCTGAGCAAGTTGAATTGTCGAGCAAGATAGTATTATAGTAAGTGTCAAGCATCAGTATTATCAAGTGTCGAGTAACACATAATGGACCTAGTTATTTGTGATGGCACAAACAACTATGTAAACCATTCTTTGAGCTGACCTATGGATAGATATCAAAGTTTTGAAGATAAGATTGAATCTATTTGGATTCCCTATGCGATGAACATGCAACCAATTATAAAAATGGAAGGAATTAAGTAGGAAAATGAATGAATCTTAGTCGTAGATTTATACCTAATCCTAAGCCACCAAAGTCTTTTTAAAGGGAGACAAAGCCCTATAATTCAGTGTGAATGTATGTGTGTCAGGAAGTGATGCAAGCGAAGAATTGAAGGAAGTGAAAAGGGGTGAATTGATCAGGAAACATCCAAGGTGACTTAGAAGTGTGAAAGAATTGTAGAATTAGTTTGCAGAACAGAGGAGAAGCTACACAACATTGCTATAACAAATCAAGAGGATCAAGATGGACAAAATTGTGATCTAAAATCAGCATGGAAAAGTTGTAAGTTATCATCTGCTCAAACATTCTACTGTTACTTTCTAACAACTATATCAGTAGGGTGAAATCCTTTGGACTAAGGTTGATTTAACAGTCATTGTGAAATCCTTTAATAGGGTGACATTCAAAGTGAGTGTTTTAAAGTCCTTTAGCTAGGTACACTTCTAACAGGGTGTTAAAATCTTTTAACAAGGTAGGATCTAAAAATCCTTTGTAAGCCTTTAATAGGGTAAGTCTTTCATAGGGCAAATCATGAAAATGGTCAAACTATGTAACCTTAACAAGTGAGCTTTATTGCTGCAGTAGTGAAGAATTGTGGGTGTCATCCCCACCCTTATTTTACTTTCTCATTGGAGGGTTTTTAGGTAATCATACTTGGTGTCAAGTGTTTATGTGGATGCATTTACATTACATGTTATTTTAATATGTTAATGCATGCATTGCTTTTAGGTTAAAAGTTTTATTGGTTAAAGACTAGTACTTCTGATTCACCCCTCCTCTCAAAAGTATATATATTTTCCATTTGTATTTCCAACAATTGGTATTAGAGCTGAGTTCTCATTAGGAGAAGCCTTAAAACTTGGAGAAAAGATCTTGAAATGGAAGTTTACAAGTTGGGAAAAGACCATTGAGAATCAAGAGAATGAGATACATCTCATACTACAACGACTGAATGAAGTTAGAGATGCTTTGAGAAGTTCGTTGAAGAGAAGGAAAGAGATTGCTATGGCAGAAAATGATACACAATATAAAGAGATTAACACCACAAAGTTATTTGTAAATGGTAACTCCTGTGAATTCGATGCAGCAATTGCAAATCTCATGGAAAAGAATAGAGCATAAGCTGAGGAAATCAAAAATCTCAAGTTGGAACAAGAATCACAAGCTATATTGCTATGTGAGGTAACTGAACAAAGAAGAAAGCCATAGAAGACAAGGCCATGATTGAACAAGACAAAAGAATTTTGGAAAACAATTTGGAAGAAATATCAATAGAGCTATCTAGGATCTCAAACATGCAATTGGATGCCTTGAGCCAAATGATGAATGCTCACCATGAGTTGAATGTCAAGAACATTGAAATAACTACACTGAAGTTGTAGAATGAACAATTGCAAAATGACCTAAAAAGAGAAAAAGAGTTTGTTGAAAGTTTCAACAAGCCAAATGAAGCCATCAAGTACTTTGAGCAACTACTGAAATCCCCAATATCCAGTAAAGACATATTAGAATTGGGCTACATAAGCACTGAAGAAGGAGAATCATCCAAAGCTGTTGAGGAAAGAAACAATAAAGGTAAGAATTCTAATCCTATTTGTCATCATTGTGGTAAGAAAGGACATACATCCAATGTTTGTAGGAACAATAATGCTAGTTAGAATGCTAAGCCTAAGAACATAACTCGTTGTTACAAGTGCAACAAACAAGGTCATCAGGCACATGAATGTAGAACCGAAACCATGCATGCACCAAAATTTGAAGGACACTAGTACAATTGTCAAAAGTTTGGATACAGAGCCTTTGAATGCAGATCCAAGTCCACATGGTCATCAAACAAGCCAACAAAGGGAAGAAACTATGGAAACTCCTATAACTGGGATTATAATAGAAGACATAGCTGCCATTATTGTCAAGAGTATGAACATATCCCTAAGAATTGCATAAGAACACACTTCAGTGGTAACTAAAATAGATGGTTGAGTTAGACTACATGCTTTAGCTATTTAAATATTGGTCATAACAATAAACACTGTTTATTAAGGACAAAGGCACCTAACTCAGAATTCAACAAAGGAAAAGGAAAGGTAGATGTTGAACACATCAGAGGAGAGATAAACAAAACATGGAGGAAGAAAGATGGATGCAGCACATCAAATGAAGGGATCACTTCACTTGACAAGTCAAGTGGTCACATCTCATCAAATTAAGCAAAACGAGGTATGTGGGACTGATATTTAAAATGGTTTATCATACATTAGTTCCAAAAGAAGTTAGTATTGAAAGAGATATATTAGCATGAATAAAGATGCAAGATAATAAGGAAAATCCAAGGTCAAATCTTGAAGCTTTCACATTACTACCAAGTGTGAAAAGTACTCTTCAATTGCTATGGTACTGAGTGATGGTAAAACCAATGAATGCTGAGAGAAACATAAATTTTATTGAAGCCAAGTTTACAACTATACATGTGCCATGCATTAAATGTTATATTTTGAAAGGGTATAAGGGAAAATTTCACATATTTTTCATCATTACAACCATAGAGCAAGAGTGAGTAGAGCGAAGAAGTGGTTTACAAGAAAGAGTGAAGCATTTGCATGGATCATAGTGAAGATCAATTGTTAGTTCATCGATTTCAAAAGTATTCTTCACCTATCGAGCTATGTAATTTCATATTTGTTAAAATCCTATCTTGTATAATAAACTCAAGTTCAAAGAATGTAAAGGAGAGGAAACCATTCAAAGTTCAAGTAGTCAACAATAACGTCAAATAACTAGATTTTATGGCCATACCAAAAGTGGCATATAAGAATGACCCAGCAAGCACATTATCAGTCATTTTGCCTAAACTTGTAATGGTTCAAGATGTGAGGAAATGCTATAATTGCAAGGTAGGAGGGATTGGGGACATGGAGATTAGAAAAGAATACAACATATTATGCACAAATAAATTTTTTAAGGAGGAATTCAAAATTGTAGAGAGGAAGGGCTTAACCCATGCCCTAGATTTTCCAATAGTCTTTAAAACTGAATGGATCAAAATTATTCTAAGTAGAATGCATGAAGATTGTCTATGGATAGAAGGTCGGCCCATCAAAATTTTGAAGATAATTTTACATAGGGTTACTAGATACCCAACCCTAGATTGGCCCAAAAAATTAAGAAGTGATTCTAAAGAGGTAATAGAGTGAAATATAGGAGCTAAGTGGAACAAGTGAGGAATGGCCATTAACACTATTGCAAACCCACTTCTTGACTTTTTTGTTAGGGTTATTTCACATAAATTCTATCATTCAAGAAGAATGAATAGTGTTCCTTGTTTACCAGTTGATGAAGGCTATAAGATAGTCAAGAAATATCATACCTATGATCTTGTAGAACTCTAGTTACAATAGATAATGGAGAACCTATGAGCAATAAGGAAGTCAAAGAGTGCTCAATGTAAGTTTGGTTTAATACTAATATGTATATTTTTCTATGTTCAAAATGAGTTCCCATCGTATGGTAGAGTAGGATGGTAGACCAATAGGTCAATTGCTATACAAATTAATGAGTATATTGAGAAAATGGGAGAGAATTTTGAGTTAGTAATAACTAACTATTGTGAAGATTTCAAGCAGTCCATTTGATAGAGGTTGAGAATTCTTGTTTCCCAATTGGGAAAATATTACAATGATATTTTCTTTCTTGTAGACATTAACTACACTTTCATCTAGGCTACAGTACCTAGAGTTAGATGGTTAAGGCCTTTAGGATATGAAATAAATATCGATGAAGCTTCAGCTACTATCACTACACTTCTTGCTAAAGAAGTTCATAAGATTGCCAAAAATTTTGGTAATTATGATGTTGTTAAGTCAAAGGTTAAGATAGAATTAAAGATAGCCTCAACTTTGAAGAAGAAAGATAAAATGGTGAAGAAACTGAAACCTAACTTTGGAGAAGGTAACAATGAAGAAGATGGTGAAAAGGAAGAAGAAGTACAAGGTCAAGAACCTCTTGCTTTGACCCAAGGCATGGGTGAGGATCAAGAAGAAGAAGGTATCAAGGGAGAAGATGCCAAGGAAGCACCAAAAAAGCCTCAAAGAAAGAAAAGAAAAGCCAAGACACAACCTATTGCACAACCAAAGACAAAGAAGACTGTATAGCCTAGTGCAACAAAGCCTATAGCTCTAGCGACAAGAGCCACTACAAGGGAAAATACTCAGAAAGCTAAGGATCAAGAAAAAGAGAAAACTAAGGCTACTAAGAAGATTGGTCCTATACAGAAGAAACCAAGAAGAAAATATGTAGCACAACCAGAGATAGATGATGAGAAGATAGAATCAGAGGACACAAGCCAATTCAGAATGGTAAGTCATGCTCCCAAATATGATCTTGAAAACATTTGTGATAATGTTAGGGATAATATAGATTTGATAGGTTTGATAACCATTGAATTTGGTAAACTTAGTAGAGATGACCAAAACATGATTGAAGAGTCAATATATGCCATGATGGAAAAATTCAAGAACACTCCTCTTGAATTTGATAAAACAATGCCTAAAGAATTATATACAATTGTTGAGAATAAATGGCACTATTGCCTAAACATGGAAAAAGAAATAAGAGAATATACATTAGTACAAGTAATGCCAGAATTGTCAAAATGAGAAATAACTAAGCAAATAAGAAATATGGTAGTAGATTTACAAAAAAGTATAGGGCATTCAACATTTTACAAAACAAAATTGAGGATGTTGTGAAGAAATCCATACAAATGTGGAGGTTAATATATGGATTAACAACTATCAAAGAAGGAGAAGTAGATCCCTTTGAGGGAAGGAATAAGGAGGAAGAAGGTGAGGAAAAGGAGGAAGAAATAGAAAAAGAGAAAGAAGACACCCATATGGAGGAGACACAACAAAGGAAAGATGAGGTGGCAATAGTTGATAATTAGCAACCATAATAGAGTGTGAAAGACTCACAATTGCTAGCCATGAGCCCTCCACATGACACAAACACAACTATAGAGACCATAATAGTGAAAGATTTTCTCGATAAATCACCTCACAACATTAATCCATTGACTGTAGAGGATTTGAAAATGATACTTGACCAATCCACATTACAACCAAGGTTATGTGAAAGTCTTGTATTGGTCAGTGTGGATGAAAGTAGTAGCTAACATAACAAGGGAAAAAGTGAACACACAAGAACCACCTACTACTATCCCTACAGCTACTAGTGCTCAACCATTAATACAAACAAATGATAAATCTACAAAGGTTGAAACTACTACAAAAGTTGATGAAGTATAGACTATAAAGGAGCCAACAAAAGAAAAAACATGATAAATAGGTGTTTTTGTACCAACTACACAAACACAAGGTGCACCACAATTGATTGTAATTGATCTAGGTAGATCAGACGAAGAAAAGGACATATCTAAGGAGAAGGAACAAGAAGCCATTTAGACATGGTAAACATACCAACATCTGGCACTCCTACTAAAGTCCTTCAGAGGCTAAGCACTGATGCAATACCATTACAGATTTCAGGACCAGACTCTAGCTCAATGAAAGTTGCTAAGGTATTTCACTATGGTGATGCACTTTTAGATGAAGACATAGTCATACCCAAATATGATCATCAACAATAACATTAGAACATATCAATATCATGCAAGAAGAATTGGAAAGAAAGAAGAATCAAGAATTACTCAGAAAAGAGTATAGACAGAGGCAAGCACTTCAGGAGATCAAAGACATCCTTTTAGATGATTCCAGCTTGCAAACACCTAATGAATCTAAACCTATATTAGAACAACTATCAAAAATTGTTGAATAGGTGACCAATGAAGACTAGGATACTAATGTTAAACTCATGGAATGGTCTAAAAAGAAATTTCAAGGGAAAGTCAATGGGAAGATATCTGGTGGCATAACACTATCACAAGTTGAATTGGCATACAAGATTGAGAAAGTGAAGAAAGTACTTGAGAACATATTCTCATTGTACACAAAATTGTGTGATCCCACACTCTTTACACAAGAAACAAGACACAAAATTTTGAGTCTGGAAAGAAACTTGAAAATATCAAGTATGCAACTACCCCAAAATCTAGTTCAAAGTGAGAAGCACTTTAATTTAGTGCTTCATACAAAAATCAACTAGTTGTGTTAATAGAAAAAGAGGCTAACATAAGAGCCAATTTGATTAATATACAATCCTCCCTTACCCCCCATATGGAAATACTCCAAAAAGAACTAGCATATATAGAAATGGTGTTAAAGAAAGATCCCAATAGTAGAAATAGCCATTCAGATCAAATCCTTAGATGTTGCATTAGACTATTGAGATGCTACTTTGAAGATTATAATGGAAGTTCACAAGAATTTCTTGGACAAATACACAATCAGTTTATAGACCCTTTGACATCAGTGTCAAAAAGGGGGAGATATTAACAAATAAAGGGGGAGACAAGCTTGAAATAGGGAGATCATAAAGAATAGAGGAGAGCAAGAAAAGGGGGAGAAACAAGGAAAAACATAGTATATCAGATAGAAATAGAGTGCTAATACTTTTGAAGACAAAGAGGATCAGCATGAAGCAAATATACTCAGAGAAGAGAAGAAATTTTTGATACAAAATGGGCACATAACTTAGGGTAAGTGCACAAAGTTGTGGTGCCAAAACGGTTGTATAAGTGGACACCTTTTTCCTGAAATCAGCAAATTCTAGACTTCAACAAGAATTTGAAGATAGTTATGCTCAAAATTTCAAGATATGACAAAAACAAAAGTTGTAGTCCTTTGAATCTAGTTTCTAAACTACTAAATTTTTTTCAAAATGGTTTAGTTTTATGTCCTCAAAAAAGGGGGCCACAGAAAGTGGTACTATTTATTCCAAAAAAACATAACATAGTACAAAGTGTGGCCCCCCTAAAATTTTAACTTTTTTTTTGGAAATTCTTTAATCGCTCTGGTCAAAAGTTACCTAACACTATGTAGTTTATCCCAAATTTTTCAGGTAATTTTATAATGCGTATTTTTTTTTAATGAATTTTTAAATTAGACCCATCCCAAAAATGTGAAATATCTGTGTGCTCCCCCTAGAAATGATTGAAAAATAATCTAAAATCAAAACTTCTTTTTTTCAAAGTGTGTAGAATGGAGTCTAGTTTCTAAAAAACTAAGTTGTTACAAAATTCGATGAATGAGCTAAAATCTACAGCCCAATTAGTACATGGTGGTTTTTGACAAAAAATGAACATACATTCAAAAGTAATTATAGATGAAAGACTTAAAATAGTTCAAATTAAAAATAAATTATATGGTTAGATAGCTAACACAGAGACCTATAATGTTATGTAACCTGATCTTATTGATACCCAACCACAAAGAATCTTTAAGGGGAGCACACAAGAAAAATCAATCATTTTTTGTATGTTTGCTGGAAAACACGTCTCAGACCTGTTTATAAACTCCAAACCTTTGGGTTGGATCTCCAAGGAAAAACCAAGCCTCAGGCTTGGTTTTAATGCAAAGCTTTAAATAGCGCGTGCGCCCTATAGCGCGCATGCCCTATTAAAATGCTATTGAATTCGAGGTAGTGCACACACACTATAGTGTGCATGCGCTATAGTGCACACATGCTATTGAGACCTAAATTGCAAATCAAAACCAAGAGAGAGCTGGGGGGGTGGGGCGAGGGAATGGCTATTTGTGTGTGAGAGAGATAGAGAGAAAGTAGGGGATGGGAGAGGGGAGAGAGGAAGTGAGAAAGAGTAGGGGTGGCAGAGAGAGTATAGGATAGGAGATAGAGGAAATGTGAGAGAGTAGGGGTGGCAAAGAGAGTACAAGATGCAAGAGAGAGGAAGTGAGAGAGAGAGAGAGTAGAGGTAGCAAAGAGAGGGTATGGGATGGGAGAGAGAGGAAGTGTGAGAGAGAGTACAAGTTGGGAGAGAGAGATTGAGAGTAGGGGATGGGGGATAGAGAGAGTAGGTGGTGGTAGATGGAGTGGGACAGGAAGAGCGAGCGAGAGAGGAGGATGGGAGTGCATGTGTGTGAAAGAGAGAGAGTAGGGAATGGGAGAGGGGTAAGATAGAGTAGCTTGAGAGAGAGTAGGGGATGGAAGAAAGAGTAGGGGATGGAAGAGAGATTAGGTGATGGGAGAGGGAGTGGGAGAGGGAGAGAGAGAGGGGGGATGGAAATGTGTGTAAGAGAGAAAGAGAGAGAGTGTGAAAATATGAGAGAGGGTAGGGGTTAGCAGAGAGAGAGTAGAGAGGGAGAGAGTGAGAGAGAGAGAGAGTGAGAGAGAGTGAGAGTAGGCAGTGGGAGAGGGAGAGCGAGTGAGAGAAAAAGTAGAGGATGGGAGAGGAGAGAGGGGGGATGGGTGTGTGTGAAAGAGAGAGAGTAGGGAATGAGAGAGGGGAGAGAGAGATAGAGAGAGTAGGGGATGGGATAGAAAGAGAGTAGGCAATGGCAGAGGGAGTGGGAGAGGGAGAGAGAGGGTGGATGGAGGAGAAAGAGATTAGGCAATGGTAGAGGGATTGGGAGAGGGAGAGAGAGGGGGGATGGAAGTGTGTGTAAGAGAGAAAGTAGGGGATGGGAGAGAGTGTGAGAGAGAGTAGGGGTGGCAAAGAGAGAGAGTGAGAGTAGGGGATGGGAGAGAGAGAGAGAGAGAGAGAGAGAGAGAGATAGTAGGCGATGGGAGAGGGAGTGGGAGGGAGAGGGAGAGGGGGAATGGAAGTGTGTAAGAGAGATAGAGTTGGGGATGGGAGAGAGTAGGCAATGGGAGAGGGAGTGAGAGAGAGAGGGGGGGGGGAATGGGAATGTGTATAAGAGAGATAGAGTAGGGGATGGGAGAGAGTGTGAGAGTTTGAGAGAGAGTAGGGGGTGGTAGAGAGAGCTTGTACAGGATGGGGGTGAGAGAGAGAGAGAGAGAGAGAGAGAGAGAGAGAGAGAGAGAGAGAGTATGAGAGAGAGTAGGGGATGGAAGAGAGAGAGTGAGAGTAGGGGATGGGAGAGAGAAAGTAAAGAGGGAAAGAGAGTACTTGAGAGAGAGAGAGAGAGATAGTAGGTGGTGCAAGAGGGAGATTGAGAGGGAGAGAGAGGGGGGATGGGAGTGTGTGTGACAAATCTAGAGAGTAGGGGATGGGAGAGGAGAGAGAGAGGGGGGGGATGGGAGTGTGTGTCTATGAAAGAGAGAGAGTAGGGGATGGGAGAGGGGAGAGAGAGAGTAGGGGATGGGGGAGAGGGAGTGGGAGAGGGAGAGAGAGAGAGGGGGAATGGGAATGTGTGTAAGAGAGACAGAGTAGGGGATGGGAGAGAGTGTGAGAGTGTGAGAGAGAGTAGGTGGTGGCAGAGAGAGCTCGTATGGCATGGGAGAGAGAGAGTGAGATTAGGGGATGGGAGTTTGAGAGAGAGTAGGGGTTGGGAGAGAGAGAGAGTGAGAGTAAGGGATGGGATGGGAGAGAGAGAGAGTAGAGAGGGAGAGAGAGAACTTGAGAGAGAGAGAGATCTAGTAGGCGGTAGGAGAGGGAGAGGGAGAGAGATAGGGGGGATGGGAGTGTGCGTGACAGATGTAGAGAGTAGGGGATGGGAGAGAAGAGAGTGGGGGGATAAGAGTGTGTGTGTCTGTGAAAGAGAGAGAGTAGGGGATGGGAGAGAGTGTGAGAGTGTGTGAGAGAGTAGGGGGTGGCAGAGAGAGAGTACGAGATGGGAGAGACAGAGTGAAAGGATGGGAGAGATAGAGTGAAAGGATGGGAGAGAGTGAGAGAGAGAGTAGGGGGTGGCAGAGAGAGAGAGAGTATGGGATGGGAGAGACAGAGTGAAAGGATGGGAGAGAGTGTGAGATAGAGTAGGGGATGGGAGAGAGTGTGAGAGAGAGTTGGGAATGGGAGAGAGAGAGAGAGAGAGTAAGAGTAGGGGATGGGAGAGAGAGAGTAGAGAGGGAGAGAGAGAACTTGAGAGAGAGAAATAGTAGGTGACCTGGGAGAGGGAATGGGAGAGGAGGAGAGAGAGGGATGGGAGTGCGTGTGACAAATCTAGAGAGTAGGGGATGGGAGAGAAGAGAGAGGGGGGATGGGAGTGTGAGTGTGTGTGTGTGTGTGTCTGTGAAAGAGAGAGAGTAGGGGATAGGAGAGAGTGTGAGAGTGTGAGAGAGAGTAGGGGGTGGCAAAGAGAGAGTACGAGATGGGAGAGACAGAGTGAAAGGATGGGAAAGAGTGTGAGAGAGAGTAGGAGGTGACAGAGAGAGAGAGAGTATGAGATGAGAGAGACAGAGTGAAAGGATGAGAGAGAGTGTCAGAGAGAGTAGGGGATGGGAGAGAGTGTGAGAGAGAGTTGGGGATTGGAGAGAGAGAGAGAGAGAGTAAGAGTAGGGGATGGGAGAGAGAGAGAGAGAGAGAGAGAGAGTAGAGAGGGAGAGAGAGAACTTGAGAGAGAGAGAGAGAGAGAGAGAGATAGTAGGTGGTGGGAGAGGGAGTGGGAGAGGAGGAGAGAGAGGGATGCGAGTGCATGTGAGTGATCTAGAGAGAGGGGGATGTGAGAGGGGAGAGAGAGAGGAGGATGGGAGTGTGTATCTGCAAAAGAGAGAGTTTAGGGGATGGGAGAGGGGAGAGAGAGAGTAGCGGATGGGAGTGTGTGTAAGAGAGAGTAGGGGATGGGAGAGAGTGTGAGAGAGAGTAGGAGGTGGCAGAGAGAGAGAGAGAGTAAGAAGTGGGAGAGGGAGGATGGGAGTGTGTGTGAGAGATCTAAAGAGTAAAGGATGGGAGAGGGGAGAGAGAGAGTGTGTAGGGGATGGGAGAGGGGAGAGAGAGTAGGAAGAGAGAGAGAGTAGGGAGAGAGAGAGAGTAGGGAGGGTGGAGAGTGATGTGTTCTAATATAGCGCGTACGCGCTATAGCGCATACAAACTATGTGAAATCACCTAAACATGGTCAAAAAGAAACTTTGGGGCCCGTTTCATTCATTCTCTGCTTTTGTTCTATTCTGCACTCTGTTATCCCGACAGAAATCATGGGTTTCAACATAGAAAACATTCTTTCAAAGTGGCAAACACTATTTCAAGCTAACAAACACTATTTCAAGGTGGCAAACACTTTTGGAAGCTGGCAAACACTTTTGGAAGCTTACAAACACCAAATTCAATCATTGGATACACAATTTGAAGACTTTTTGAATATTCCTTGTATAGAAAAGGTTAGTGCAATCTATTTTAAATATTGTTTGTTGATATATAGATACAAATTTGATTATAATTTGACATGTTGTTTAATATATAGTGAATTCATTGAAATTTGTATGTTTCAATGAAATGTTATTTTGAAATGGTTAGAAATTTGACAAGCCCTTTTATATATATTGTGTATTCATTCAAATAATTATAATTTTTATATGTATTTGAATAATTTGTAATTTAGACATTTTAAGTAATTCAAATGTTTGAATAATTTGACATGTAGAAATCATCATCATGCCAAGGAAGAAACCAAAAAATCAAACAAATGAAGATAGGGAGAGAGATTTGGCAATTAAAAGAGATAAAATGAAATTACTACGTGAGCAAAGAAAATTGCAAAGCAATAATGAAGAATTGACTTTCGAAGAGGATCAAGAACCACCGGTACCAAGAAACAAAGAGGAAGAATTGGAAAGACAAAGAGAACAAATGAGACTGTTACGCTCAAGAAGACAATTGAATTGTGAAGCTACACCATCTTCTGATGTTGGAGTCATATCGTCCACTACACCATCTTCCAATGTTGAAGTCATATCGTCCTCTCATGTTGAAGAGACACCGATTTGTAGATCCAACGATATACACACTCCATCATGTCATGTTGAAGGCACAACATCAACACATCAAGTAGGTGATATTCCATCTTTTGCATCTTATTGCTAAGACACATCACCTTCGGTTCAAGGTACGCAATACACTCAACCTTATGTTGATGTTCAAAATGTTCAGAGAATTGAAGAGATTATAACACCTTCTAGAATTCATTTTAGAAGACCAAAATATTTGATTGATATTGATAGTAACATTTTGAAATCAATGCCTGACAAGATTAGCAAGTGTACTTGTCAAAGAAAAGTTAATCATATGTGGAGATTATTTTTTGATGAATTAAATATTATAGGTCAATGCCAATTATTTGTGGAAATGATGAGGAATTTAAAATTTAGGCCTATCATGAAGATTCTTGGGCTAAGAATGATGGATGATTCAAATGAAAAAAATATTGTAAAGAATCTAATGAATGCTTATGACAAAGTGGGTTCTAAATCATGCACCAAAGATAGTAATATCGCAAGACGAGTACTTACATCGACAATAGTAAGTATCCAAATGAAGAAAGCTTGACTCATGAGAAAGACAAGCAAAACATAAAAAATTGGTAGAGGTACTCTAAGGAGAGCCATGCTAAGGCGTGAGAGATTGGAAGATCCAACAGAAAATGAGTTATGGACATTTAGCGGTAGACTACTGTGAAAGGATAAAGAAATTAGTGAAGCCTTGAAATCATTGATCGAAGATTTTTGGAAAAATAACACACGTGTTTCCCCTAATGAAAGAGATGTTGTAAGAAGGAGGATTGGTAGCCAAAATCGCGAGCCACATGCAAAATATTTTTTGGACACAACTCAGACACAATTTTTTGCAAAATTTATTGGTATGTATCCTCAAATTTGAATAAGTCAAAGATTTTTTGAGATGGGTAAACCTTTTTATGTGAAGATAAATCACACATGCACAACTTGTTGTTGTAGGATACATATTAAATTTTCTAACCATTTTGATGTTTTTAAGCATATATGCATAATTTTGCATTCTTAGTTTGTTTTGCAGGATTGTGACATAAATGAGCCACCAAGATCTTCAAGGGAATTCATATCCAACATTTTATGTGAAATAAGGGATGGCCAGCAATTTTACAAGACATCATGCTTGGATGGTACGTGCTTATTTTGTGGTTCTTTGCAACTTTTATCAACTTGTCAACATATGGATAGTACACATGCAATTGGAAATGAAATAGTAGATTATGGAAAATTTAAGACAGTGACATATGCTCTAAAAGATGGGAAACATGGTAAAAGATGTGATTTAGTCATTGAAAAGATTCTAGTGTATGAGTTCATGAAGATTTTTTTTGAAAACATTATTTACGAGTATGCAAGGCATACCCATAGAGCTCGATGGCTGGATTTGCAATTCAAGTTGTGCAAGGATACGTTTCCACTGGATACCATTGTTTTGGTTGTAGATTTCATAGAGAACTACACACTACAACCAAAAAATGAGGTGCAAGCAAAGTATTATACTTCTCAATAGGTTTTCATATTTGTTCACATAACATTCATGCATTCACCTACAAGTATAGAGGATGACAGGAAGATTTTGAGGGAGTGTCATTTTTACATCAGCGATGATCGATCACATTCTACGAAGTTCGTACATGGTTGTTTTCAACTATTTTATAGAGATTTGGCTAACAAGGGCATAACATATCGTCAGCACATTATTTGGTCAGACAATTGTGCATCTCAATTCAAGAATGCACGGATGTTCTATTGGTTGAGCAGGATACACAAGTTGTGTAGAATTCAATACATGTGGAATTTCAGAGGCTGGTCATGGAAAGGGAGAGCACGATGGTGCAGGCGCATGCATCAAAAGAGCCTTAGCTCGTGAAGAACTAAAGTAAAAAGATGGAGCAATATTGACAGATCCAAAATCCATTGTCCAGTGGTGTAACGCTACAATGGGTCCAGGTAAGGAAGGTGAGTCTACGGTTCATAGATTTTTTTGGTTGATAGATAATACTAACATTGCACCATATCAGGATTGTTGCACACTAATAGGATCCAGTGAGTTGCACTCTTTTAGAAGCTCTGATGTAGGTTCATGGAGTATCCACACACGAAAAATGGTATGCTATTGTCCATCATGTGCAGAGGAAAATTGGGATGACTGTGAGTCGACTGAATGGGTGGACAAATGGGATATACAGGTTTTGGACCCAATTGACACCTATCGTCCCCCACAAGCACTAGAAATGGTATAGATGGAATCGTCTATTGACTTTGACCGCTTGTCTAATCTAGTGCAACCTGGTAATATATATATTTATATATCTTTGTAATTTCAATATGTAACTTTATAACTTTTACGCAATTATTTTTTGAATTAATGACCGCATTTTGTACATTTGTCACTGCAGGCCATGTTTTTGCTGTTATTGCACCTGAAGACAATGAAGAAGGGACAGATTATTATTTGTGTCATTGTGTTCAAGCCAAACAAAAATTGGATCACTCGGTTATAGATGGTGAAGGTTTAGAGTACCATGTCGGTGCAGTGGTTGTAACCGGCACATGGCTTAGACGATATTCTATGAAGAACCCTAACTTGTGGTTATTCGAGGATTGGCAAACAGAGAGGAAGATTCTTCATTATTCAAATCTTGTTTTCGCATCAAATGTCCACTTGATAAAATATGGTGGAAAACCACATAATAAGAATCTTTGGAGAGTTCGTGAGTCAGACCACGAGGCAATACTTGAGACATTAAAATGTCGAGCAGATCCAGTTGGCTCATTAGATTGAATAAAGAGAGAGGGAGAGATTAGAGCATTGAACATATCAGAATGTGATTTATGCTATGGGAGAAGAGGTATGTTGGGCATACTAATTGATTCTAGGGCTAGTACAATTACATCTCCTTCCACTAGTGTTGTAAATATAATTTCTATAGTTGTTGAAGGTGCACCTCCAATATTTGGTCTATATCTCTTTCAAACATTTAGATTATCCTCTCTTTCTTTCCTCTTCTATTCCTTTAGTGCAACCTTCTCCGCAACTCATTTTCCCCTCTCTATAGCATATAAGATCTCATTTCTTGCAATCTTTTCCTCTCTCCCATCTTTCCTATCCTTGATCTTCTCCTTCATGTAAAGTGCATTAGCCTCAAATAACTTCTTAGTCTCTCTTGTATCTACTGGGTAAACCACTATGTTGTTTTCTGTCTAGTGGCATGTAACGTATAAAATCATCATCTCCATCATAGTCATTTTGGGCCTGGGTATCAAAAAATTGTTAACTATTTATTTCATCATGGTTGCCACCATTTTCAAAGCATTAGATGATGTCCTTGGGGTCAACATGTGGTGGGGATGGAATTAAAAGGGAAACATTTTCATCCCCACATGTATTTAGTTACCCAAGGTTTGTGACAACCTCCTACAACCAATCTGGTTGTGAATCTTGCATTATCAAGCTTAATCTAATATCAATGCTTTTTGTATGCTCAAGGTTTTATCTCCTATAATAGTCCACTGGCTGGTTCAGGTTTTCTGGTTGGCTATTTTTAGGTGCAATTGTACCTAGTCCCTTCATATTTTGTCCATAACTCCTCAACAAAGTGTTAATTGGTTCATCTAATAAGCCATTGATTTTTAGGAAGGATTCAATAGTGATTTCCTCCCCCTCGCTTTACAACTCATCAATATTTGCATCATCTACAGTAGTTGTTTCTTGCAACTCATCTCTTACACTTTCTCAATTTTGCCTCTTCTAGGCTTGTTCCAACTAGCCCTTGCCAGTCCTATACTATTGGGTGATTAAAATACCCTTTTCCTCACTCTAAAATATACTCCAAAACCAACTACACTTGTTTTGTAAAATATCACTTAAAACTGGCTATTTCAGTCTACCAACTAGGCCTAGTTTGAGGCCATTTACAAAGCAACTCACAATCCGTTGACTTTTGGAACTCCCATGACCCAAAAAAGTCTTAAGAAATGACTCAAATGCAAGGATTCTTTTTTTTTTTGGTCTCATGATCAACTTTACAATGGTTTTTACAAAACCCTCCTTTCTAGCCCCTTTACCCTAGGGCTTTCTAGAACTCTTACTTTGCAATGTCTCTAGAACCCCAAAATGGTTCAACCACCTTCACTTTGGTTATATTAGATGACTTCAAACATAAAATGCAACTCTTGTTTGGAGAAAACACTAAATCCACCTTGGGAGCAATCACATACCCCTTTTTATGCACTCAAATTTTAGGGAAAACTATGCAAATACTTCTTAAATGGTTTCAACACTCAACTTTTCAGATGGAAATGGTTATTATAGACTCAAACCAATAATAAAAATCCCAAACTTGAGGTTTCTCAACACTTAATAATCAAATTTCAAAACTATTACCAGCATTTACTACTAGGACAATTTCTAGTTTTAATGGTCAAACTCCCAAACCATACAAAGGACCCCCCGCTGTTTTTGCATTTTTAAACACTCTTTTTGGAGACCTACAATAACCTCTCTCACTTTTTGGAGATCACACTCCGTTTTCATTTTACGACGCCATCTCGGGTGATGCTGAAACTTGCAATGTCGGCTAGTACAAAGTTGCCAACTGCCAAATCTCTCTCACCCTTCCTCATGGGATCGAACTATCTACTCCGTTAGCTCTGTGTGATCAGGTAAACCCTATCCCCAACCTCATCCTATCCCCTTCAGTGCTCAAACGTTCTCAGGCACGCCAATCCAGAATGTCCCCAAGGGTCACTAAATGCCATAGGGCTGCGATCTTTGATGGGGCATATCTCGGAGCTCGTGCAAGGTATGGATGCGATTCTAGTTCCTACAGGACCATGTTGCAAAGACCTACAATAACCTCTCTCACTTTTTGGAGATCACACTTCATTTTTGTTTTACAACGCCATCTCGGGTGATGCTGAAACTTGCAGTGTGGGCCAGTTCAAAGTTGCCAACTGCCAAATCTCTCTCACCTTTCATCGTGGGATCGAACTGTCTACTCCATTAGCTCCGGGTGGCCAGGTAAACCCTATCCCCAACCTTTTCCTATCCCCTTCAGTGCTCGAACGTTCTCAGGCACGCCAATCCAAAATGTCCCCAAGGGTCACTAAATGCCATACGGCTGCGATCTTTGACGAGGCATATCTCGGAGCTTGTGCGAGGTATGGATGGGATTCTAGTTCCTACAGGACTGTGTTGTGGAGACCTACAATAAACTCTCTCACTTTTTGGAGATCACATTCTATTTTCATTTTACAACGCCATCTCGGGTGATGTTGAAACTTGTAGTGTTGGCCAGTACAAAGTTGCCAACTACCAAAGCTCTCTCATCTTTCGTCATGGGATCAAACTGTCTCCTCCATTAGCTCTGGGTGGCCGAGTAAACCTTATTCCCAACCTCATCCTATCCCCTTCAGTGCTCGAACGTTCTCAAGCATGCCAATCCAAAATGTCCCCAAGGGTTACTAAATTCTATAGGGCTGCGGTCTTTGATGGGGCATATCTCGGAGCTCGTGCGAGGTATGGATGGGATTCCAGTTCCTACAGGACTGTGTTGTGGAGACCTACAATACAATCTCTCGCTTTTTGGAGATCACATTCTATTTTAATTTTACAACACCATCTCGGGTGATGCTGAAACTTGTAGTGTTGGCTAGTACAAAGTTGCCAACTGCCAAATCTCTCTCATCTTTCGTCATGGGATCAAACTGTCTGCTACATTAGCTCCAGGTGGCCGGGTAAAACCTATCCCCAACCTTGTCTTGTCCCCTTCAATTCTTGAATGTTCTCAGGAACGCCGAACCAGAATGTCCCTAAGGGTCACTAAATGCCACAGGGTTGCGATCTTTGACGGGGCATATCTCGAAGCTCGTGCAAGATATGGATGAGATTCCAATTCCTACAGGATTTTGTTGCAGAGACCTATAATATCCTCTCTCACTTTTTGGAGATCACATTTCATTTTCATTCTACAATGCCATCTCGGGTGATGCTGAAACTTGTAGTGTTGGCCAGTACAAAGTTGCCAACTGCCAAATCTCTCTCATCTTTCGTCGTGGGATCAAACTGTCTGCTCCATTAGCTCCGAGTGGCCGAGCAAACCTTATCCCCAACCTCTTCCTATCCCCTTCAGTGCTCAAACATTCTTAGGCACGCTGAACCAAAATGTCCCTAAGGGTCACTAAATGCCACAGGGCTACAATCTTTGACGGGGCATATCTCAGAGCTTGTGCAAGGTATGGATGCGATTCTAGTTCCTACAAGACCGTGTTGGGGAGACCTATAATAACCTCTCTCACTTTTTGGAGATCACACTTCAATTTTTTTTACAATGCCATCTCGGGTGATGCTGAAAGTTGCAGTGTGGGCCAGTACAAAGTTTCCAACTGCCAAATCTCTCTCACCTTTCGTCGTGGGATCAAACTGTCTGCTCTGTTAGCTCTAAGTGGCCGGGTAAACCCTATCCCCAACCTCATCATATCCCCTTTAGTGCTCAAACATTCTCAAGCACGCCAATCCAGAATGTCCCCAAGGGTCACTAAATGCGATAGTGCTGCGATCTTTGACGGGGCATATCTCGAAGCTTGTACGAGGTATGGATATGATTCTAGTTCCTACAAACCATGTTGCAGAGACCTATAATAAAATCTCTCACTTTTTGGAGATCACATTCTATTTTCATTTTACAACACCATCTCGGGTGATGCTAAAACTTGTAGTGTTGGCCAGTACAAAGTTGCCAACTGCCAAATCTCTCTCATCTTTCATCGTGGGATCAAACTGTCTACTCCATTAGCTTCGGGTGGCTGAGTAAACCCTATCCCCAACCTTGTCTTGTCCCCTTCAATGCTTGAATGTTCTCAGGCACGCCGAACCAGAATGTCCCTAAGGGTCACTAAATGCCATAGGGTTGCAATCTTTGATGGGGCATATCTCGGAGCTCGTGCAAGATATGGATGAGATTCCAATTCTTACAGGACTGTGTTGCAGAGACCTACAATAACCTCTCTCACTTTTTAGAGATCACATTCTATTTTCATTCTACAATGCCATCTCGGGTGATGCTGAAACTTGTAGTGTTTGCCAGTACAAAGTTGCCAACTGCCAAATCTCTCTCATCTTTCATCATGGGATCAAACTGTCTTCTCCATTAGCTCTGGGTGGCCGGGTAAACCCTATCCCCAACCTCTTTCTATCCCCTTCAGTGCTCGAACGTTCTCAGGCACGCTGAACCAGAATGTCCCTAAGGGTCACTAAATGCCACAGGGTTGCGATCTTTGACGGGGCATATCTATGGGCTGTCAATACTTCTACTATACTTAAAGTCAACAATTATCAATATGTGAAAAAATGGAACTCTTTGTATTTTGAAGTACTGAGAAGATGGCCTTGCCCTTCCCCAGGAGTTTCAGAAATGGGAGACATTAGGTAAGAGAGTGAAAATGTTACTATCACTTAAACGCACGTGACGCAATTGGAAATGCAAATTTTGATGGTAATCATTTTGTGATAAGGGAGAGACTAGGGATTATCATTGTTACTATCTCTTTAGTAGTGGAATTTTGTTTTCTCTTGAATTTGGTGGTGGGGGATCAGTGGTAAGACTCCTTGGATATTCCTTCTTATGATGTTAGTGACAAGTGTTGCTCTTTGAAAACACTTGTACAATCTTTTTTAAATTATTAGATAAAAACAGAGAATTGTAAGTATTAAACATGATTAGCCTTTAGTTCCTAGAAGATCTTTATTTCCCCATCAATGCATTTAGAAAGTTAAGTTTGAAGAAGATCATAAATAGAAAAAATTAGAGAACCGATTTAAACATTTATATTGATTGGAAACATGTGAGTCTTGAGTTTCCTCTACCTTTTAAAGAACGTTTCTTAGCTAGCAGACCTAATTCCACATTCCATAAGACTGTCATTGCGCTAAAGATTTAGGAAACCAACTGCTCTAACATAAAGCTTCCCGGTCAATAATAATCTAGCCTATTGAGGTACATAATACTTCTCAATTAAACTTGTGTTAATTCAGTATTAATTTTGTAATTAACTACAATTTCAGTATCTGTGTACAGGGGGTGACTGAGAAAACTATTTGAGGTCCAATTTGAAAATATATTTGTAAGGATCTCAACCAAGGTTCACAACTTCGATGATTAATACATTCATTCAGGCCAAAACCTCACTACAAAAAAATATATATAAAAAAGGTAGTGAATAACGTCATGTCTAGACCCAAATCAACCAATGAAAGTCAAATTAGCATAATGTGGAACAACAATATATGCATTGAGTGGGTTGTCATAAAAAAGCTTCATAATAAAATTCATGTCTAGAATTAAAAGACCTTAAAGAACATTTATGCTTGTAACACAAATGGCCATTCAAAACTGAATATGATTACAATATGTGAAATAGCATTACAAGAACTTGTAATGCTCTTGTGAACATCGTGTTAATTCTTGTAAGAATCCCTAAGATGCTTGTTATACTCAAAATTTTGTTGAAATTGAATTAATTTTTATCTTGTCGGTTAATTGGCTTAGGGTGATATATGCTTCTTGGATGGAATAATGAGTTCATGATTAATTCTGTATTAAGATTCATAGCATCTTTTAGTTATTTGCAAAGGAAATTTATAAATTACTTGCTAATGTCATATGGCTTGCTTGAGAAAGATGTCCATGTTCTTATTGATGGGTACTAATGACTATCCACATTTAGTTCTTTAATATCCTATTTGACAAGCTTTCCATTGACATTTCTTTGCCATACTAAGTATTTTTGAAAACATATTTGAGTAGGACTATAGTAGATACTACCAGAAACAACTTCTTTGCAGTTTTTGAGAAATACTAATAAAGAAAAAAAGATCATCTACTAGTTGGTAGACATAATGGCAACTCTCTAGCAATTGAATTTAATTTCATACATGCACATATCTAATTTAATGTCATACACGAACACATCTAATTTAACGTCATACATGAACAAACATATAATATAAAATGATAACCAATAATGTCGTATATGAACAAACATATCATATATTAACCAATAATGTCATACATCAAATATGTCATACATCAAATATAGAATGTCATATGTACATCAAATGTGTATCGAATATGTCTCTCGGATGCCTATATATATACATGGGGAAGGAAAAAAGTATCTATATATATGTATCAAATATCTCATCTACATCTTTTCCTTCCCACGAGGGGAAGGAAACAAGTCTCTCGACGTCCTCTGCTATCGTGTGGAGGGAGATAGTGGAGATGACGGGGCCTTCCTGACACACTCACTTGACCTCTTGTTGAGGCTCTTCTCCAGGTCCAACTAATACAAAGAAAGTAGATATGAATCAATATCTATTATACATTGAAATCAAATATATGTACTCACAAAATCAATTATTTTCTTACCGCCAACAAATAGTCACTCTGTAAGTCCACCTCAAATGCTCGTGGAGAATCAGGCATGACAAGACCCTACAACAATTCAATAAATATAATCACTTATAAATAACATTAGAAATTTTGATATTAACTATTATAAACAACAACTAAAATGAAGAAAATTCTTTCATACCTCCGTCAGTGGTTGTGAGCTAGCCACAGCTACGGCCACTCCACTATCAACAGACTGTCGCAGATGAGGAGGTGTGTCCAACATCATGAGCTGCACGTCATAAAATACACGTTATATCTAACATGAAACATGGAATAAATATAATCAAATGAATTAAATTAACATGAAACAACTGTACCTGTGTGAAGCTCATATGATGTCTCTGCTCTGCATTTGTGGTAAAGGTTGAGGGTCCTGTGGAGAACTGATGCACATGCATATTTTTTTTGGTCAATCCTTAATATGATTACATAATAAATATATGTATTAATTAAAATGATTAAATTGATACATACCTCAGGACTCGTCGAAGGGACAAAAAATGGGCCTGGAGGATCACTGCTAGGCCCAGGAACACTTTGACCCTAAATTTTGAACAATGTCAATAAATCCTAATTAATTAATCATTCACTATACGTATGAAATGTGATCAAATTAGTAATTTACCTGTGTGTCAATGCCAAATGTCTCATTCAGGAACTGATCATTGACAAGCCCATCATCTGCACCATCTCTGACATGAGTGCCAAATGTGCATAGGGATCCACATGAAGTGCACATGTGACCACGACGTATAGAAGGCTCCCCCTCAACTAATGGGCTCGTGGAATGGATGAGGGTTTGTGTCAAAGCATTAATGGTCCCTAGAGTGCTGGCCTCTACATGTTCCTTCACAACTGAAGGAATAATCACATGCTCACGCTCTGGATGGACCACGGGTGCCCTAACTACATTAGGGTCGCGACGTGCTCCGGGCCTCTCAAATGATGACCCCCCACCTCTACCCTGGGAGTCTAACATATCAAAATAATTGGGGATCTCCCCAAGGAAAAACTCACAATATAATTTCTTCAAAAAATACATGGGGACCTCGTGATTGTTGCAAGGAGGGGCATCAAAAACCATCCACCATCTATCCCAAAAATTATTTCTAATAGCATCATGTATGCACCAATGGATGGGGAATCGTTTAGTACCCTCTCTAACAGTATTTTGCTCATCGGGTTTTCTAAATAATGCACATATACTACCTTTTGGTATTTCCTTTTTTTTAACATCTTCATATGACAATTTATTTGCATAAAATATTTTTTGTTCATCCCTCTTAGCCCGCCAAATATCTAACTGACCACTAACTAAGGCTATCTAAGTGTTAATGGATTTGAGGGATGATTCCAATTGAGCCCTCATTGGATTGGTTTGTCCCGATTCTTTCAACTGAGCAATGATTCTTTCTAATTCAGTTTTGCCTCTCTCTATTTCATTTCTTAGATTTTCTTGTGCGCCTGGTGGAGGTCTTGCAATTGGTTCGGGTTGTGGAATTTGTTCTTCTTGAGGAGGGTTTTGGTTTTGGGGTTCTTAAGGGTTTTGATCTTCTTGTGGATTTTCTAGTTGATTATGAACATTTCCTGATAAAAAATCAATTGAAATTCAAATAAATAAACAAATCTAAATGAAATTTGTAAAAACCCTACAAAAGAATATAAAAAACTTACAAAACAATATGAAAAATATATCAAACAATGCAAAGTTAGGTTTATATCACTTACGGCATCGTCGTGGGTGCGCTTGTGGTCTTGGATTTCGTCGAAGAGGAGGCATTTTGGCAAATGGTGGTGCAAATGTTGAGTCTTAAACTCGTGTATGCGCTGCTCGCTGTAGGAGTAAAAGAAAATGGTAATGAAAATGATGGGCTGTGGGTTTGCAGCCCATCATACATACTTTTTATTTTTTAGAAAGTGCGTACGTGCTATAGTACATACGCACTATAGCGCGCATGCACTGTTTAAAATAGGAAAAAAAAAATTTGTTGTCACCTTTTTGGCACCAAAACTCGGTGCATATGCACATATACCAAACTATATGTATATTATACTCAAGGAAAATAGATTTGTTATGTACAAGTGTTTTTAACACTAGTGTCAAAGGGGGAGATTGTTAATCTTAGATTGGTTTTGACAATTGAGTGTCAACACACTTAAGATATTTACCAAGTTCATGCTGAGCTAGTAACATATGCTGAGTATAATATGTCTAGATGCTGAGTTGCAATGAGTGCCAAGTCACTCATGTGTAAAGCAAGTCAAGTGCTAAGTGAATAGCTGATGTCAAGAAAGTTCAAGTGCCGAGCATGACAGAATTATAGTAAGTGTCAAGCATCAATATTATCAAGTTCCAAGTAACACAAAATGCACCTAGTTATTTGTGATGGCACAAACTGTATATGAGAAATGTTAGTATGCTAATAGAAACCAAATTTAAATAAAGCTTCTACAAACTAAACAAAATTTATAAACTTCAAGATAGACTAAGATGAGCTCTCAATTGAGAATATGAGCCATTAATGGACTCTCTCAATAAGAAGCTCTCTTGTTGAGTGGCTTTGTCTAAATAGATAGGATGTATGCTCAAGCTTATGCTTCAAAAATGGCTTCAAATGCAGTTGGAATTTGGGTGTGAGTGTATGATTTTGATGTAAAATGGCTTCTCAAAATGGCATTATGACTTTACTTCATGGATTGTGTTATTTTGCAAAGGGGAAGGATCCAATTTATAGGCAAGAGGCTTGAGGGATTGAGGGCTAAGATGCAAGGATGGGAAAAAGCTCATGGAGGGCTCAGATTGCATGAGAAGAGAGCACATGAATTGTGCTTCCTTATAGCCAATCAAGGAGTGACACATGTCAAATGGTGAGAGGATGGAGGAAAGGGGAAGGATGAGTCAACAAAGGAGGCTCAAGGGATAAAATCTTCATAAAGACCCTCATAATGACTTGTAAGAGCAATAAAAGGGCTTGTAAGAGTCATTTATGACCTAGTGGACTTCATAAAGTTTTATGGTTGAGATATTTTGAGGGTGATGAGAGCAATTTTGACTTGGACTTGACTAGGAAGGTTTTAAGCTTGTTTAGGCTTGTGCAAATGATTAGAGGATGGATTAGGATGGTTTAGGATTAGCTTAGGGATAGGCAAGTGGATGGCATTTAATGAGGGTGGGTGAAGGAGGAGATATTTGTTAACTTTGGCTTTTGTTAGTAAGTTTTAACCCATGTTTAGGGAATGTGACAAGGTTAGGAGGGGATTAGGATTAGGGTTAAAGACATCTTCTAGAAGAGTCTAGGCTTTGGATGAGGATGAAGACTTTCTAGAAGAGTCTAGAACTTCCTAGGATAAGATTTTATGAAATAAATAAAGTTTTATTTATTTCAAGGGTTTGGGTTGAGGAGATATTTATTAAAATATTTTTAATAAACATGAGGATTAATATTTAATCTTGATTAAATATTTTGAGTTGGGATTAGGGGTAGGAAATGATGAGATTAACCTTTAATCAAAATCAAAGAAGGATTAGAAGATTTTGGAAGAGGTTATTGGTCTTAAAGAAATTGGCCAACTTTTGGGAAAAAAATAAATTATTTATTTATTTTGGGATTTTTGGTCAATTTATTAATTAAATAATTAATAAATAAGGAAATAATGTTTAAATAAGATTTAAAAATTTTTGGGAGGGATTTCTTAATTAAATATTTTTAATTAAGATAAAGGGATTTAATGGCATAAAAATAAATTAATTAATTAAATAATTAATTAATTAATAAATGATGATGTCATTAGGAATTTTTTAGAAAATAAAAATACTTTATTTTCTAAAGGTTTTTTAGGTGTCTACATTTTGCCCCTCTTTGATGTGATGCCGCAAGTGGCATGACATCAAAGATAAGAAAATAAGATGCCCAAGGCTAGAGCAGAAGAGGAGAGAATGGACTGTGAGATACCCCATCAAGAAGGCGGTGGGGAGAGAAAGTGAGGCTTGACGACTTCTTGAAAAGTACAAGAATCCGAGATGAGCAAGAAGACTCAGATTTTCTTAAGAGAAGAGGTTTGGTTACCTCAAACTCTCACTACAGGAGAATGATAAAGGGAGAATCAGAGGCATAAGAGGAAGCAAGCTTAAGATCCCAGGGATTGCAGAGGATGAAGGAGCGAAGTGCTATAAAAGGAATCCAGGATGGGGAGATGGATGAGGGGATTAAAAAAGCTGATGCAATAGGATTTCAAAGAGTCAGATTGGCAGAAGATGGGTTTCGGAGATCCCTAGGACTAGGATTGTGGATCTCGAAAGATGAGGCTTGGTGGATTGATTTAGATTGGTGGATCCCTAAGACTAGGATTGTGGATCCCTAAAGCTAAAGGTGAGGAGTGATTCAAAGAGATGTTGATGCATAAGCTAGGGTAGGAGAGACGGATGCTGGATATGGATGGGGGATAATGGAGATGAAGGAAAACCATTGAAGCTTTTTGAGCGGGGGGATACTTCAAAGAGAAGTACCACCATGTAGTTGAGCACTAGATTTGCTATAGGACTATTAGTTAATTGCCAAGGTTACCAAGAACATCAAGGCCTTTTCACCAACCGTCCAAAGGACTGACAAACTAACTCAAAACAAACACACAAGGATTGCCCTAGCATCACACATGAATCCTAGAGGAAGCAGCATGGAAATGACATTGGAGAACCCACAAGCAGAAAAGAAAAACAAACGAAAGACCTAATCAATACCTTACGCTCTAATTGCCCCATTTGCAGCATACCATGATATGGAAGATCGTGGCAACCTTGAGGAGGGAACAAGGAGATTGCTTGGAAAAGATACTTCAAGACCCAAAAGGAAAGATCCCGAATCAAAAGAAAGTGAAAATCCAAAAGAGATCTGTTTGCCAACGAGATGGGTAGGACAAGGTACTAACAGACCAAGATCAAACATGAGGAAAGCTATATCCTACAAGGACCTATCGGAGAGCACCAAAGCTGGTGGATTTGGATGATTGATGCGTCTGGTAAGCTGAACTAAGAAAGATAACACTTTGGTGACAGGAAATCTAGCTAAAGGATGCGTTGGAATAGTTAACCAAGATGTGCAATGGGTGCAAGATGCTGATCAAGGACGAATTGACACGAACGTTGGATAGATGCAATGGTACTAAGCTAAAGAGGATGTACAAGCTGACAGACCAAGATATTTACAAGTGAGCTAATCAAGATATGGTACAAGCTAACAGACCAACATAGTTACAAGCAGGCAAAAGCTCAGGATGATAGGATAGCGGGATTGTTCAATGTTGTGCAAGATACGAAAGCCAAGGGTGGGGTGATAGCAAAAGATATGGATTTGGCAGGATGCATCCAATGATGATGAGAGATTTTGTGACCAAGGATAGCTAGAGGAGAAGGATGAGATGGCTGGATAGGATGGTAGATAGCTAGGATTATGATAGATATAAAGAGATGACATTGGGTTTGCATGCGGATAGCCTAGAGCTAGATACCAATGACAAGGGAGGATGGACAAGACAAGATCTCCAAGGAATATAGTGCCCCCAATCAGAAGATAACATGCGGAAGGAGGTCTTATGATGGATGTGATAGGATTGAAGCTAGGATGGAAAAAGCTGAAGGGGCTAGGGAGATGGATGATAGCTGAGATGATTGGCTGAAACTGGATAAGATTAGTGAATGGTGTGAGATGGAAGCTGGAGGATGGAGGATAGGTGGATAGATTGGAAGATAGAGGTGGATGTCAAGAGATGACCAAAAGCATGAGGGTGATAGGCTAAGCTGGGGAGGGCAGGATTATGCATGACGCTTGTTTGCCAAGTTTTCATCATGGTACTTGTCCAAGGGGCTTGAATTGCCAAGTTTTCACCAGTTGATGCTTTTTTTTCTTTTCTTTTTTTGACTTTTTGACTTTTGGACTTAGCTGGAATGATTTTGGCTTTCTTCAGCTATTTTGGCTTTTTTGGGATTTTTCACTGACTATTGGAATGTTCAATTTTGTTGCTAGTTGTTGGTACACCGGATGTGTGATTTATGCAATAGATTGGATTAGATGGGATTGATGGTAGGAGATGGAGGGATGAAAAGGTTGGAAAGGAGCATGATATGGGGATGCTTGCAAGAGCAACATTGGCACATGTTGGGACAGGTGTGAAAAGAGCATATGGGGGATAGATGGTAGATGCGGGCGTGATGGAGGATTTGTGGAAGCATGCTTGGGGATATAGGCACCCAAGATGGAGTTAGGAGATGGGGGACATGAGTCACTAGATGGCAGATTAGCAATGGTTGATGCCATTATGCATTGGGTTTCAACTTTTTTCTTGGGGATCCACATGGTTTTGGATTTTCTTTTCATAGGCTTTTGCAATGTTTTGCATTCTTTGATTGGATTTTGCCTTTTTGGAGTATGTCTTTTAGAATAGACATATGATTGCCTAGGATGTGGATTTTTAGATTTATGCATTTTGAAGTTGGCATTCACATTTTTGTGGTAAGCTTTGGGAAGATGGTTAGGAGAAGCTTTGTGAGATGGAGAGGATATGAAAGAGCATGTAGGGGGATGATGATGGATGATGTGCCCTGATATGTGCCTTTGTTGATCTTGCATAGAAAGGGATGGAATAGGATTTTTATGATGGCTGATAGGAGGATGGAGGATGGTAGATTTTGGGACATAGGTACCCAAAATGGATTTAGCGGATGAAGGGGGGATATGGTAGGTAGTTTTGGGTTGCAAAGATGGTGGAGGGGGGGTGACATAAGATTTCTTGAAGGAGTGATGGGAGGCTGGCATGGTGGGCTTGGAGATAGGCTTGGTTTGGGGGTGTGGTGTACAAACACCTTTAGATGGTGAGCCTTTGGATACATATCCAAGACCATGAAATCATAGATTTTTTTGTGCAATAATAGGCTCTCTGATTCCTTGCTCTTGTGGTCCTAAACCTTGACCTTGATAATGCCATCGATTGAGCATTTGAACAAGCTGAGGAAACTTTTTGCTTGCAAAAAATGGTAGAAGTGATTTATTAGGTGTATTGCAATGGGGAGATACTGTTCTTAATTCTTCAGCTGAGAAGGGCCACCATGGATGAATGTAAGTGAACCAAGAGGGTAGATTATAGATGGTGGAATAGCTTGGATAGGTGGTAAGATGGAAGCATGGAGCGGGGGAGATGGAAGGATAGGATCTTGATGTAGTTGGTGGGATGACAAGATATCTTGTAGTGGAGGAGATATGGCTCAAGGTTTTGGAGATGGAGGAGATGGTGACTGCACTATGGATGGAAGACATGGTACAATGATATCTTCATTTATGCTTTGGGGGATGTCGACATGCTTTTGGGCAGGATCTTGATAGGATTGGTTTGGAGTGGATGGTGCGATAGGAGGTGAAGGGATGGATTCTTCAAAGGCAGCGGATGGATAGATGGGAGATTCAGTAGTGGAGATGGGTGAGTAGAAGATGGATGCATTAGGGCCATTACGAGAGATTTGGGAAATGCTTGGAGGCGATGTGGATAGGATTTGGAGGGATTTGACAGGTGGTGGGATTTTGATGCTTGCGGGAAGTGGAAGGATTTTAAGCAATTTGATGGATGGTATGGGGATGATAGCTATGGGAGATGGAGGTGATATTATAGATGGGGAAGCTTCATCACTGACTACTTCACATGGTTGGATTAGATGACATGGCTTATCAACTATTGGAGGCAACTTTTCCTGTATTTCCTCTAGGAGATTCCTTGGAGACTCGTGTGTCGAAGGTGGAGGTGGATTGACAGGAATAGCTAGTGTGATGGGGGTGGAAGATTGGAAGCTTGGTTGATGGGGTGATGGAGGGGAAGCTAGAATATTAGATGGCATGACTAGATAGTTTGGAATAACTCTTGGATTTTGGGGGATGCTTGGGGGAATGTTTCTAAGGCTTTCAATATACCCGTCATAGTCAACAAGATTTTCATCATCATTGGAATAGGAGGTGGCGGGAGCAAGGACAATGTGACAAAACACATCATGATAGGATTGGTACTTCATGCTTTGATAATGAGTTTTATGGGGATGGGGTCTTGTGTATGGATGAACATGGAAGCTCATGGTTGGATTTGGGTTAAGCACAGATTTTGGATTGGCTGATGAAAGATTTCCTAGGGAGAGTCAAAGTTGCATGATAGACCTAAGGAGGATTGGCTGGAGATTTTTGGCTTTCCTGTGGATGGAAGACTTCAAGGGCATGCTATCAAAAAGTGAGAGTTTTGCTTTCCTATGCGCTGGATTGGTGGAGATTGTGTTAACCTAAGAATAGACTAATGATCCTATGGGCATGACACGAGATTAATCACTTGTAGATCCCAACCTTTAGCTCAAGGTGATGAGGGATAATAGGTGACAAAGCTAGATTACCCTAGACAAAGCTCTATCAAAAGGATAACCTTGGTGAGGCTGGTGGATTGGTCGGATTGATTGGATAACAAATTCTAGCAGAATGACAACAACTCTCTAAAGGCTTGGGTGTGATTTTGGATTGGGTTTCTAGCTGGGTAGGGGGGGATGATTTGGAGAGACTTTGGATTTGGGATTGTTCTAAAGCAAGGAACTAGATAGATTTGGTTGCAGCGGGGGAGCTTGGATGATTTTCTGATGAGGCACTGACTATGCTAAGTATGCCTTGAGCTGGGAGATTTTTTGCTTTTTTAGAATTTCGACCAAAATTGGCAAACATTCATTCAAAAGCTATGAACAAACAAGCAGACAAAAGTTTGGAGCAAGTACGTCAAACATACCAACATCCTAGGAAGCTTTCTACAAGGATGGAATTTTGTTTAGCTAGGGAGTCCTCGATATATGCAAGGTATGTGAGGCCCATATCCGTAGATGAAACCAAAAAGATGTCACACAGTCGAGAGGAGTGGTAACCCACTTCTCCTCTTTCACTTCTCAAGGGTATAAAGTTCCTTGAGGCTTAGCCCGAGTGACAAAATCTTGATTCCAAGAGAGGTGTCTATGGATTCACCTCCCGATCTTTATACTCTGTCGAAATGTTGGAGTTGAGGTCGTTCCAAGGGGTGATGAAATCCCCAAGCAGGCCTCCTAAAAAGTGTAAAACAAGACCACATACATGATCTTGGGCTTTAAAAGACATGCGTTCATTCCAATTGATGATTTAAATTTTGTAAGCTATGATTGAAGACACTTGTGATTATGGCATACAATGTTCATTCCAATTTGACAGCGTCATTAGCATAATGAAAGTCGAGAGATCGTCAACATAAGAAATGCGAGTGCCATTGAAAATTCATCAAAACCATGCGATGTTCATTGATTTTTAGGCATTCAAGATTGAGTGTGAGTTTATTTTAAGCCCAAAACAAAGATGTGTGAAACTCGATTGCCAAGCGCACGCCCGAAGGCCCTCCACGTCAAGATTTGTCCAATTTTTATGCCCAAATGAAGTGTGAGCGAGATTAATGTGCATTCAAGTAATTTTCTAACTTAGAAAAACCACTAAAAATCCAAGTGAGTGGAGTTTGATTTGCGTGGAGCACTTAACACCCTCTTAGGTGGACCCATCCCCATAGATGGCACTGAGATTGCAACCAATGGTTAAATTGATGGGTGATTAAAGAGGGTGAGTCCAACAAAAAACTCACTCAAAGCATTTTTATTTGTTTTTATAACTTAAAAGATTACAAAAATGTAGATTCTTTTTATGCTCCAAAAGATGATTATTTGATCTATGGCATTCAAGATTGGATTTTTTGTTTTAATCATGCATTCATAAAAAAAAAAACTTTTATTTTAATCCATGGCACTCAAGAGTGATTTTAGCAACATGCATTCAAAGACAAGTGATTAAACATTCAAGTTTTTTCTTTTGAGCATTCAAGATTGAGATTTTGTGTGTTGTTTTAAGAACTTTGAAGTGCTTTGTTTTAACCTTAGATCATTCAAGATTGTTTTTGGACTCAAAAGTGAAAATGACTCTTTGGACTTTGATTTTCATTCAAGATCTTGTGTTCTAGTTTGCATGTTTTAAGCCCAAAAATGATATTCCTAGATTTTTTTGATGCATAAAAAACCTAAGAAACATTCAAGATTTTGCAACAAGACATTTGTTTGGAACAAATGACAAAGCTTTTTAGGAAAATTTTGGCAACCATTTAGGACACTTAGTTTTCATGAGATTTTTAAAAGAACTTTAACATATTTGCAAATGAGGTTCATTTTATCCTTGATTGATGCTTTGAGTTTGATTTAGATTTTAGTGTGCACTTAGTGTTGATTTTGAACCTTTTGAAATGGAAACTTGAACTTCTTTTTAAATTCCCAAAAATGAAGTGTTCCTAACTTTGCATGAATGCATCTAAAACCTTGATGTTGCAAGGATGCAAATGATTAGATTGGTTTAGTTTCACTTGTTAAAAGATTTTTTCTTTTTTTCAAATTTTTAATTTTTTAATGGATTTAAGTATGATTTGGGGGTTCATTTTAAGCAATAAAAATAAGTGTGTATGATTTTGCTTCTTTAAAAAAAAAATGGCCAAGATCTCCCACAAGAAGAAGAAGAAGACGTAGATGGAATAAGAAGAATATAGACAAGAAGAGGAAGAAGAATTCCAAGTTCTTTGTCCACCTATAAGCTTGAAAAATCTGCAAACACTATGAGATAGATTATGAGTTCCTTTGTCTTCTTCATGCTCATGTGGACCTACAAAACCAATTTATACAATCCTACCAATCACAAAAACAAGTAAAATTAGCCAAAATCAGCAAATGACATACAAAACTTGACTAAAAAAGCTAATGAAGATGACCCACGCGGAGTCCCACCGGGCGTGCCAAAATGTATATGAGCAATGTTAGTATGCTAATAGAAACCAAATTTAAATAAAGCTTCTACAAACTAAACAATATTCATAAACTTCAAGATAGACTAAGATGAGCTCTCAATTGAGAATATGAGCCATTAATGGACTCTCTCAATAAGAAGCTCTCTTGTTGAGGGCTTTGTCTAAATAGATAGGATGTATGCTCAAGCTTATGCTTCAAAAATGGCTTCAAATGGAGTTGGAATTTGGGTGTGAGTGTATCGTTTTGATGTAAAATGGCTTCTCAAAATGGCATTATGACTTTACTTCATGGATTGTGTTATTTTGCAAAGGGGAAGGATCCAATTTATAGGCAAGAGGCTTGAGGGATTGAGGGCTAAGATGCAAGGATGGGAAAAAGCTCATGGAGGGCTCAGATTGCATGAGAAGAGAGCACATGGATTGTGCTTCCTTATAGCCAATCAAGGAGTGACACATGTCACATGGTGAGAGGATGGAGGAAAGGGGAAGGATGAGTCAACAAAGGAGGCTCAAGGGATAAAATCTTCATAAAGACCCTCATAATGACTTGTAAGAGCAATAAAAGGGCTTGTAAGAGTCATTTATGACCTAGTGGACTTCATAAAGTTTTATGGTTGAGATATTTTGAGGGTGATGAGAGCAATTTAGAATTGGACTTGATTAGGAAGGTTTTAAGCTTGTTTAGGCTTGTGCAAATGATTAGAGGATGGATTAGGATGGTTTAGGATTAGCTTAGGGATAGGCAAGTGGATGAAATTTAATGAGGGTGGGTGAAGGAGGAGATATTTGTTAACTTTGGCTTGGGTTAGTAAGTTTTAACCCATGTTTAGGGAATGTGACAAGGTTAGGAGGGGATTAGGATTAGGGTTAAAGACATCTTCTAGAAGAGTCTAGGCTTTGGATGAGGATGAAGACTTTCTAGAAGAGTCTAGAACTTCCTAGGATAAGATTTTATGAAATAAATAAAGTTTTATTTATTTCAAGGGTTTGGGTTGAGGAGATATTTATTAAAATATTTTTAATAAACATGAGGATTAATATTTAATCTTGATTAAATATTTTGAGTTGGGATTAGGGGTAGGAAATGATGAGATTAGCCTTTAATCAAAATCAAAGAAGGATTAGAAGATTTTGGAAGAGGTTATTGGTCTTAAGGAAATTGGCCAACTTTTGGGAAAAAAATAAATTATTTATTTATTTTGGGATTTTTGGTCAATTTATTAATTAAATAATTAATAAATAAGGAAATAATGTTTAAATAAGATTTAAACATTTTTGGGAGGGATTTCTTAATTAAATATTTTTAATTAAGATAAAGGGATTTAATGGCATAAAAATAAATAAATTAATTAAATAATTAATTAATTAATAAATGATGATGTCATTAGGAATTTTGTAGAAAATGAAAATGCTTTATTTTCTAAAGGTTTTTTAGGTGTCTACACAAACAACTATGTAAACCATTTTTTGAGCCAATCTATGGATAGATCTTGAGGCTTTGAAGATAAGATCGAATCTATTTGGATTCCCTATGTGATCAACATGCAATCAATCATAAAAATGGAAGGAATTAAGCAAGAGAATAAATGAATCTCAGTGATAGATTCATATGTAACCCTAAGCCACCAAAGTCTTTTTAAAGGGAGACAAAGTCCCATAATTTAGTGTGAATGTATGTGTGTAAGGAAATGATGCGAGCAAAGAATTGAAGGAAGTGAAAAAGGGTGAATTGATTAGTAAATATTCAAGGTGACTTAGAAGTGTGAAAGAATTGAAGAATTAGTTTATAGAATAGAGGAGAAGCTATACAACATTGCTATTATAGATCAAGAAGATCAAGATGGAAAAAACTGTGATTTAAAATCAGCAAGGCAAAGTTGTAAGTTATCAAATCAAACATTCTACTGTTACTTTCTAACAACTATATCAGCAGGGTGAAATCCTTTGGACTAAGGTTGATCGAAGATTCATTGTAAAATCCTTTAATAGGGTGACATTCCAAGTGAGTGTTTTAAAATCCTTTATCCAGGAACACTTCTAATAGGGTGGGATCTAACAATCCTTTGTAAGCGTTTAATAGGGCAAGCCTTTCACAAGGTAGATCATGAAAATGGTCAAACCATTTAACGTTAATAGGTGAACTTTATTGGTGTAGTAGTGAAGAATTGTGGGTGTTATACCCACCTCAGTTTTACCTCCTAATTGGAGGGTTTTTGGGTAATCGTATCTAGTGTCAAGTGTTTATGTGGATGCACATTTACTTTACATGTTATTTCAATATGTTAATGCATGCATTGTTTCTAAGTTAAAAGTTTTATTGGTTAAAGAATAGTACTTCTAATTCGCCCACCCTGGACACCCCCCCCCACCTTAGAAGTATATAAATTTCCCATTTTTATTACCAATAGTATATTTCCTAGGTTCTCAAAATAGGGCATGTAGCGTAAAAAAGTATGATGGGGATGTTGTTCTAAAGATAGGTGCCAACTATGTCAAAAATAAAAATGATATACATAAGCTATTGGATTCAACTTGCATTTTTTGTTATAGGAAAAGGTAAGAAGATGGATATGAGCTATTGAAATACATGATATTCTCACTAGTATAAAGTTTGGTAAACATGTATTATAGTTAATTTGATTCCATAAACCTACTATCAATATCTCATTATATTGGAAGTAGACTATCATTACAGTGACCTTCATATCCCTCATATCAAACTTTTCTAGTTAAATGAGTATTTAATCCATTATTTTTTGTACTCATTGTCATCCCAACATAACAAATATATTATGATTTCCTTATCATTAGAAATCTCTCTTAAAATTTGAATAGAATAAATCCTATTAATAAATAACTAGTTACCATCTATATATTATAAATTTGTATATCTTTAATATTATTGAGTATAAAAAAGTTGTTAATTAAAGTAAGTGGGTCAAGGTCATAACACATCATAGATGAGATGAAACTATCATGTGAGAAGTCTATTGTGAGTCACATCTTACATAAACTCTCTCTAAGATAAGCTAGCAGAACGATGGGCAAATTGTAGAAAGAAGGGGAGGGTTGAGGGCAGCAGGTGGGGGTGGGGGTTGGGGTGGTGGGTATCTTCTAGGTCACACTCTAGGATTGAATGGTCTCTATAGAACCTAGTACTTAAAGGATCTTAATGAAAAGTCAAAGGAGGTCCCTCCTTTACCAACTAGTTGTGCTCTTCTAGCATTGTAGATTTTTTTTTCTAGTTCTTTGTAGTTTTTGCTAGCTTGGTCTACTGGCCTATAGTTTATATTTTGTTTCTCTTTCTCATGCTTGGAAATTTTTATTTTGGTAGTTAGTATCTTCAAATCAATTATTGTGCATTATTTTTGTGTCTTCTTTTAAAGACTTGATGTTACTTTAACTATGGTGATTATACCTTCTCCTTGTTTATGTGATCAATAAAAAATGTTATGAGACCAAATAATAGATTTACCCCAAGGTAAACAAACTAAAAAATAAAGCAAAATTAATTGGACAAATAATATACATAAATAATGAAAATTGTAGTTTAATTTAAGAAGTAGGCCTAATTTGAAAAGCTAAGGTTTACAAGTCAAAAGACAATGACCCATTTTCTTATGGTGTTTGATTATCAAGAAAGATACAACCTTATCCAGAGAATTAAATGAGGTTATATTGGGAATTCAATTAGAATTTATAGATTAGTCAAACAAAAATTATTCCATAATTAGAAAGATGACATAATAATCCTTGAAAATGATGTCAAGAATTATTGATGGGATAGATAAAATGATTAAAGTAGAACCAAAAGGATCCAAAGGGGCATGAACAACATGACCCAAATCATAATTATCCACCCAAGAAATAATAGGAAAAAACTAATATAATGAGACAAGGGTTTCTTTATAAGAGGCTAGGAGAGTTGAGATGACACAAGCTAGTAAAGAAGTAGTTGTTAGAAAGGTAGACAACGAGTCTATAGGATAATCTAACCTCACGTTCCAAAGCACAAGGTAAATTGTAATTAGTAACCATAGTATGTACACATTATCTTACACAAAATATATAATTTATCTTTTTTAATTTTAAGGTAGAATATGATTTGATATTAGAAATAGATTACCTTTTCATGGTAAGTTATAATATACTATAGTACTATGTTATATCTATATACATGTGTGTGTTTGTGTGTGTGTTTACACCAATAATATTAATTTTACTCTACTACTGTGATTTTATCTTTGTTTTCTTGAGATAGTATTGAATAAGGAGTAATATAGAGTATGAATATTCTTTTAGTGTCTACCTACCAATATATAGTATAAAGTAGGAAAATCAAATGGCATTCACGAGTATCCACTATAATATCAATATTAATGGTATCAAACTTATAGTATTACCATGTGTATTATTTACCTATTTATATTTATCCTAGTCTTCACCTTGTCATACTTTGTTTATTATGTTCCCCATAAGAGTTAACTAATCATTTACTAGAAGTCTCCATGACAACCTAGATTATTAACAATTTATCACCCCCTCAACTAGTTTATAAAAACTAATCATATTGTCTAGTTTCCTTTTATAAAATCCTTTGAATAATATTTCCCTTCACAATTAAATAGAATATGACAATATAATAGTAATAAAAAAAATTATCCCATTTTCTTATACACATGAGCCTTATAACCACAAGTTTGCTAAAAGAAAATTGCCCTATTTTCAATATTGCACATATCTCTCATTGTCCTATATTTTATATTTTAATAATATAAATATATTGAATATTTCCTTAACTAAGTGGATTCTTAAATTTTATATCCTATAGTTTGCTAATATGTTCAAAATTAGTGCACGGGGCCTATTCTTTGTTTTTGTCTAAGAGTATTGTAATGTTTTGAGTATTTTTTAACTTACATGCATATTCATGGTTCTACATTAAATAAAAATCCAAAACAAAATTTAAAACTGTTAATTTCTCATATTATTGAGAAAGAAAAACATTTGATACAAAATAAACATTCATATTAATTTCAAACTTCAAGACTAAAATTTATAAAATTATAATTATGCTTCACAAGCCTTTTTAACAATTCAATAAATTTATATTTTTTATTTTAATAAATGTAGTGATTTCCATCCTACCACACTTAGTAGGGTTTTTGAATTTCTTCACTCAGATAGTTAATAAAAATAATAGCTAGACTATGTTTGATGTCCAAATTTCCTCTCTCTTTTTTATTTCCTTTGTTTTTTTTTCAAGATCACTGTAAATATAATTACATTATTGTCTTTGGTATGTGTGTTCCAACTACAGAAATATCTCTTTATATTATGAATTTGATATCAATAGCAATGTATGTTCATGGGACATGTCTATTCATTAATATTTAATTAATATAACACTTAATAATTTATATACTCTCTCACATATGAGCGTGCACGGGCACGCGTGTACGTGCACACACACACACACACACACAACTTCAATTTAATCTCTTGAGTTTATCTAAATAAAGCTACCAAACATTAACACTCCCTCTTATCTAGGAAGGATAAACCCACATATTACATCAAAGTAATATCATGTTTTCAAGATTAAGGATATCTTAATTCAGAAGATATCCATCATTTGATATCAAGAGTATTCATCTCCTAGAATTTCAACATATGATATTCACAAATACTCAATAAGGTTTGATATCACATCTAATATCATGAGTATTGTTCTCCCAAAATACATTATATTCACCAAGTACTAAAAATATTTAATATCACATATTATATCATGAGTATTGGTCTCCCTAAATACATGATATTCACCAATTACTCAAAAATGTTTCATATCACATCTACTTTCATGAGTATTGGCCTCCTAGAATATCAATTATATTCACCAAATATTCTTTGAGTAATGTCCTTCTAAAATGTTGAGATACAAGATATTCACCAAATACTATTAATAATGCCCTTCCATGACATCAAGTAGGATGATATTCACTAAGTACTCTATGAGAAATAGCTTTAAGAAAATCAAGATGCATGCTTTTCACCAATTACTCTTTGTAATGGTCTCCCAAAATATCAACATGCATAATATTCAACATGTACTCAAAATAACTTTATAAGGTATGTGCATATACATTCTCATCATGCTTACCATATAAACATTCAATATGCAAGGTATAACCTATCATGATCTGTATACACATCGTGAGATACCCATCATAATAGAAAATCATGTTATTATAAGATAGTCATCTTTCAGTAATTTCTACAATTACAAATAGCATCATTTGGAAGTTGTCACTTCCTCATGATGTAAACAGGGGCTAGGGCCATTAAAACCACATAGTTAAAAGGTATATTCATGAATCATAGTCCTCTTGTTTGCTACAATTTATTGATCATTAAAGAATCCATCTTAACATTCTTTACTCCCTCTAAATCAATATGATCTAGATCTTTGAAGGTTTATGTAATCATATCCTCTATTTTCTCTCTCTCAATCTCAATCTCCCTCTTTTTCCTACAAGAAATTTCTTCAATGAAAAGGTCAAGGTATATAGATCGTATAGAAATACAATAAATACAAGAGAGATTTATTACATTATGAATACAATACTTATAAATTTAATGTTATTAATTTAATAACATATATATAATTTAAAAAAAATATGGACTAGCCTTACTCTATCTTACTTTAAGTATGATCCCCAATCTTAATAAGTTTTTCATAAATAATTGTTGATACCTTCCTTAGAAACTAATAAACATCCTTACCTGAAACTTGTCAGAATACTTTAGCTTTGATTGTTTAAATCTACATTTAGCTCCTCAAATATATTTCATTACTGACTAAGTTAGGTGATTCATTGGATATCTCAATAAGGAACACTAATTGTAATATCACCTTGATAAAAAGTGATGAACTATGTTTTGTTAATGTTAATAAAATTATCACATAAAGGTTTTCAAATTTCTTTATTTTGTGTATTATGAGACAAAGGTGGTTGAATGTAATCACAATAATATTAAGTAAAGCTCACAAATATATTGATCTACAATGGCACTTTGATACTCCTTCCACAATAATTTATAGAAATATTGAATTCCCAAGATATGTATATTTCATCTCAAGTATATATTTTCTTAGTTGATGAGTAGGAATTTGCATGAATCAATGGTGATTATTCATTATTTGGTGCAATTGCTTACTTATTAATTTTAATGCAAATGCTAAAGAGTAAAATGGATAATGCTGGGATTGAAAATTTCCAGAATGAAAATTTATTAGTTCATAATATGAATGCCATGATTGACCATTTTGATAATTAAAATGCATAGGAACATTATCAATAAGTGTAAGAATTTAGGTCTAACTTTTGGGCAAAAAGTGGAAGTGTTTTTCCTATTTTTGAAATTTATGGTCAATTGATGTCAAAATTTGAGGCATTTAGAGATTGAATATAAAAAACAACAGAAATAAAAATTGTAGTATTGGAATCTACTTTTTGAATATTTAATTTAATTATGTACCCATATGATAGAATTTTTTTGGTATTGATTTTAAAAAATCACTTTTTCAAAATGCTTGTTTGGAGACCATACCACACTCATGTACTGACACCATAATTTGATACAAATAAATGAATTTTGTAAAATCCTTTTAAAGGTAGTGTTGGGCGGTCATTATGCATGAGGTCAATGGCAGGAATCCATTGCATAGTTCCTCTCTTCAAAAGCTAATCTTTTGGGACCAAATCCAAGGTTTAGTACTTGCCTTACGACATACTAAAATCTACTCAATTGAAGATAAATGTGATTATTCATGAGGAGGCCTTTGCTGGTTCTATTATGTTCTCAGAATGAAGCAAATCCATTTTCTGTCTCAAAAATAACACACAAAAGAACAATATTTTTGTATTTTCTAATTTTTTTATGAATTCAATTCTAATAGTGCAACTAAAATGAGTTCCTATACTAACAAGGGGTTAGCAAAGAAATAAAAAAAACTAAAAGAAAATAAAATGAAATTGAAATAACATTTAATTGAAATCCTAAATAGACATAAGCTACATAAAACAACATGTTATTAGTTAAAATTTCGAAGACATCAATAAGAAACCAATGAGAAGAGGATTAGCACTTCCTACAATCCACTAATGCAATCATCGATGAGAAACTTTAACAATCGTATGATATTTCACCTTTCATCAAATTGCAAGGCCATGAAAAGTGTGCTCATGCGAGATAAAAGACTATGCAGGCACAATTTGATGATCTCTTTTCAAGCTTGTTATGTCAGAAAAATTCGTAAATTTGTAGCAAACACCAGAACTAAAAGATCACACAACCAGAAACAATGCAATAAACATTTGGCTCAATCACAATCTCATGAATAAAATTCACAAAACAATGACACATTAAAGCAAGAATAACTACATTCCTAATGCGAGCACCAAAAGCATTATTTTATTGCATAATAATGGAAGCCCTTGTTACATTTTACAATGAGGTATTTATTAGAAATCATCTCCTCAATTTGTGTTGAGAGTGAGAGATATTCTTCATGTAATAAAATGTTTTTATCTAATAAAACAAGCTAAATATATACAAACTAACAATTAATCTGGTGCTTAGAGGGACTCCATCCATATTTTACTCATTAATTGTATGCGTGATCCCTATACATGTCAAAAGTAGAGAAAGCATGAGAGAGAAAGTAGGAGGAAGCCTTTAGTCAAAGTAGAAGCATCTAGAGGTGCCAAAAATGGAAGCTGGTCCTTCACTAGGTGTGTGTTGAAGTTAAAATGTCATCAGAATGTGTTCTTGTTGCATGGAAAGTGCTATTTTTGGAACAAGTAGTTAACTATCGGTGCATCTCTACATTGCAAAGCTACAAACCTGTGGACCTGCAAAGCTGTGGACCTAGACAAGCTCAAAATCTCAAAATTTTTACTAAGTGTCAAAATTGAAATTCTAGCATCTGGGTTTTGTTCTTCTTCATCCCAAAGCTATGTTTGGATGTTTTCCCTTGAATTTATGTATCATCTCAGTTGTCTTAGCAGAATCTAGAAGATCTAAAGCCTCATACTTGTCCTTTACCTTCTATCTATAGTTGTTTGCCTCAATTCAAGTCTCTACAAAATCTTTGAGTTTGGTGTTCAACTCGAATAATGCTTCTTCTATCCTAAAGGCCTATTAGATGTCCTCATCATCAGCAACCTCCATAAAAATCTTCCTAAAATTCTCAACTATTGTCTCTATAGGTAACAACCTTTCTCTTTCTTCATCTTCAAAAATATCCAAGCATGCATCATTGTAGTGTCTTTCTGCTTCCAAAATCCACTATTGGGCTTGGTCCTTAAGCCGATGGATTTCCTCGTGTAATATTTCCATCACTTTATTACTATCCACTATTTTCTCTATCTAGTCATCAATCAAATCCAATTCTTCTCCAATTTACAAATCAATCAAAACCCGATATCTTTTTCCCTTTATGTCTTGTAGAGTCTACAAATCCTTACTTCAGGCCCGTACCTCGTCCATGATACTAAAGTCTTGCTTCAAAACTACTATGATCTTATTCACATTCTCTTGTGTACAATGCAATAACTTCAAATTCCCTATGATGATGGTGACACCTTTCTCCTCAAAACTTCCTTGCCATTCTTGACAAGCTCTTAAAAATGGATCAATTTGCACACCTCCCCCTTCTCTAAGTATAACATTCAGAGTATGTTCTGGGTGTTTAGGATCAAGAGGACCAACAACTTTAGCTAGATATTCCTTTAGGATCTTGAGTTACCTTCGAAGTGTTCAAAGTCCAACCTCATCTTGCTCCATGTGCCTAAGGACCTCTTTGACTCCCATGGTCATCATTTGTTGGGTTGAATCCCATGTAGGCCTTCCCAACATAACATCCTTCATCTCATAAGCTTCAAAGCTAATGCCTTTTGCATCTATATCTTCAGGGTGAAGAGTCACTTCTACAAAAAAATCTTGGTTTTGAATGGTGGTGAAAAATTCTAATGGTATTGCCTCATGTGGTGGAGACTGAGGTTTGTTCAAAATCTTAGCAATATCACAAAAGTCATCCTCTGATGCATAGAACTGAGGCTTAGCACTTCTCATTATCTCCTTTCAGAACCATCTTGGGATATGTTTTCCTATGGGTCTAGCTCTTCATGACAAAGGGGTGTGTTCAACTACCTCCGTCCCTTTATCACTATTTCTTGGAGTCACCTCCTATTGTGAGGACTCTCCTTTCATAGTTTCAATCTCTATAGATTCAATAACTTGCTCCTCAACATCTTGGAAAGGTTGTCGTGCATATTCTATCATTTGTCCTTCCTTTGTCACTTCATCGGTAGCCCTTTATTCTGGTTGCTCTTCTGATGATATTTCCTTTTGAACCTACTACTCTTCTGAACTCGAGGGTGGAGGAGCTACTAAACCCTTATCTACCACTCTAATCTATAGTGGAGATGGAGGAGTGAGATCAGGACCCTATGGGTCTAGTGGCATCTGTGTCTAGTCTTCCTATTGAGGTTCACTTGTAGGGGCATCCCTTATCTTATCCCAGATCAACTCTATCCTTATGGGCATGAAATCATAATCTAACATTGACAAAATACAACCACTCTCTTCACTTTTCTCATCTACCTACTATTGTACTTCATGTTCTGATGAAGAGAGTTCTAATGGTTTTGCTTGAGTGGATGGCAAGGTACCCATAGCACTCCTTGTCCTTTATAACTCAGTGGCTATTTCTATCCAAGTTCTTCACTATAGAGTCACTTGATCTTCCTCATATTCCTCTAATTCTATTTCTTCTTCTTCTTCTTCATCTCCCTCTAGAATACTTTCAGGAATAGATGGATTGGGCACTAATCTTCTTCTGATCCTTCGCCTTTTGTTCATATGAATCTTAATCCTTTTCTTTTGTTTCTTTGAGGTAGAAGGAGATGCAAGTTCATCTTGTGTAGGAGGAATGGAGACTTGTGGAATCTCTCCCTCTTTTGGTTGACTAAAAACAATGGGAGGCAACTGCGGTTCATCCTGGACTTGCGCAGCTCCAGTATCTTGAAACCCTTGTGGACCTTGTTTATACTTCTGGGAAGGTGCCTATTCAATTTGAATCCTTTGAGGAGAGGTCCTCTTTCTTTTTTTCTTTCCCTTCCTTTCAAGAGGGTGATAATATCTGACCAAGCAATCAAGCTAGTAGACTATCTCTGGCCTAATAGGAGACTGGAGCACAAAGATAGGAACTATTACTTTCTTTCCTCTACCTCTTTTTGGATGAGCATGTGCATGGAAGATTACGATGTGAGGAATTGGATCAAGGGGAAAAGGTTTCTTGATCCAATCCTTTGTCATTTAAATAACATGTCTCACTTGATGATGAATATCATCGTCTTCTTCCCTGTCAACCTTGACATTCAGAATAGGTCTTTCAGTAACTTTATCTCCATTGAATAGGGCATCCAGTAATTCCTTAGAATCATGTTTCCTTATCTCCTCTAGGATGTTCAACTAGAGAGTCTTCTATACAAGATACAAGGTCATCCTACAATAGTCCCTAATATAGACATCATAGTCAATTGTGGCATTCATCCAATTATCTTCAACAACATCCTCATAATGGAAGTCTTTTCCTGCTAGACTCTCCACTTTCCCAACATTGTCAAAATATGGCCAAGGAGAACTGTATTCTTCAAGATAAAAGTTCTCCCATTCCCACTCAAAGCTTAGAATATCCTATTTCTACTTCACCTGATATGGCCCAATGACCAATGGCCATTCCCAGCAAGGTCTCTATTGCCTCTTTATCCTCTCATAGGTCGATTCAATTTGCCTAGAGATCTCCAATAGTACCAACTTGTCACTTGGGTATCTCAAAAGTTTCTTAGGATTGATTGATGCACCAGCTATCCGTAAATACATGAATATCTTGAACTGGATGAAGTAGGCTCCGAGAGCCATGATCTGTACTTTAGCTTCATTAGATAACCTCTTTCCATAATCATCCTTGATGAATCAAATGATTACAAAGATGAATGCATCACTCATAATCTTGTACTCTTTGCTCTGTTGTGAGAGCTTCTTCTTCACCAACTAAGGATAAACTATGTATGGCCAAGCATTGGGGTCCTCCATACTACCTTTCCTATACAAACCAAGATAGTTGGTTGCCCTTGCTGCAAGGAAGTACACCATGTAAGAGGTCATGTAAAACATCTTCTTGTCCTTCACTATCCTCAGTTGCTCACACAAGTTTTCACTCATTATGGTGGCTTAGTATAATCGTATCTTTTGCTTGTCTGATGGTCTCAATGAAGTTGACCATGAATGTGTTGAGGTGACTTTTTGTGGGTAAACCCATGACCCTAGTTAGGAGAATAATAGAGTATCTAATCTCTTCCTTCATGTATCCCTGAGTCATATCCACTTTGTTGGTTATCCTTCCCTGAGGAGGCTTCTCAATTAGGTATGAGGATTCTATAATGTCAATGGCCTCTTTTTAATGTTCCTTGTACCACCTCTTTATTGTTTCATATGAGAGTCGGATGAACTGGTTGACTCTTGGTAGATCAAAGACCCTTTCAATGTTTTGGGTCGTAGATCTAACACCAATTCTCTGGTGACACTTTTGACTACCCTTTCATCAAGAATGAAATGTTGTGATAAGGCCATGATTAATTCAACTGATTACATCGACACAGGATGTGACACTACATTCACCAATCCTGAAAGGATCAGTGTGGACACCAAAGTTGACCTCTTTGTTGGCTTGTTGCAAATTCTCAAAAATTCATCTAAACTTGTGTGTCCAAGGTTAGTATCTCTGATCTTAGCATAGTCGTCGTGGAATCTTGATTTTGAAGGTATGCCTTGAAAAATGAAGACGATCAATTTCAATGCTACTCTAGATGTGGACACCATTTGATTATTTGCACATTATGAGAAGAAAGCATCTATTAGTTCAATAAAACATTAAAAAAACTATAAATTGAAATAAACATAAGGAAAACATAAAAAAGAAAAAAATTTAAAAAGGCCCCATTTGAGCATTCTGTTTGTTTTCTCATTTTCTTATTTTATCTCCCTTTATTATTATTATGTTTTTAAAAAATACTAATAATAATAAATTTTTAAATTTTTTTTCTATTTTTTTCTTTCCTTATAAATTTTATCACTTTTTTATTATTTTTTTGATGATTTTTTGATTAAAAATAAAAGAAATTTATAATAATTAAAAGAAAGTGTGGGTAGGGGAAAAGCACACGCACCTAGGGTTTTAAGGCACATAGCCAAACAAGTGGCATCAAGTTTTAGGGTTTCTCAAGCATAGGCACAAGAGCAGCTAAGCCAATGGCACGCAAGTGCAAAAAGTGAGCACACTTATTGTAATGCACAAGGTTCCTCAAGTACAGGTGAGGAGCATCGTTGCACGAGGATTTTGATAGCATGACTGTTGAGGCCACCACTTGAGTGTTTGGAAGCACACGTGCTACTGACTTGCAAATATTTTGTAGACACGAGCACTATTGCCACCGCACGATTTCTATAAGAGTGCGAGTGCAACCACCACCATACAAAGTTTTTCATATGGCACGACGAGTATTACCTTGTGCAATGATGAAAAAACCTTCAAACAAAATCTCGAAAAAAATGTTTAAGTTTGAACCTATGCAGGGGTTTTATAATGCCTCACCAAGTGGGGGTGTGCGATGTGCCTCGGTATGTGCACCATTGTGTGGCACACACTCCTGCTCATGTGTGCATGTGCAATAATAAAATTTGTTTATTTAATTTTTATTTTTTATTTTTTTATTTTTTTCATTTTTTTCGATTTTGCCTATGTTTTTGTATTTTTTTTCAATTTTTTTTTTTGTTTTTTTTTAAATTTTAAACTCTAAAAGTCTAACTCTAATAACTTTCTTCTCCAGACTCTCAAACTATGAGTTCAAGAGTCAAAAAAGAGTATGGGGTCCCCATTCCTAGTGAGGAATGGGGCGTGTGTCGTAGATGCCACAGCAAATAGCCTTGAAAAAAGGAAGAAATGACCAAGGCATTTCTCCATTGGCAAACATTCCTCCAAAATGTGTCAAACACCAACAAGACTTCAAACATCTTGACCATCTTTCAGATGAATCTTCAATCAAAATCTCAGAACTCGAAACCTTCAAGCTCAGTGGGTGCATTGTGTATTCATTCCTTTTGATGTGTCAGGATGTAGTCAATCAAAAAAATTTGATAACTCAAAAATAATCTTCCACTCCTCCCAGTTTGTTCATTTAGAATATCCACAAAGGCTTTTTATTAATTGATTGCTTGACTAGATGAGAGAATCTGTTCAAGGGCTCCTGGTGGGATGCAACATTTTTTTGAATTTCTAGCTATTTGAATAATTGCTTCATGTCATTCAAAATGTTACTGTCTCAACTAGGTCTCTTTTGATTGATATGAATTGTTGATGTATCATAGCTAGATTAATGAATGTTTTACATTGTTCCAAGAATAATTTTTTGAATGTGTCCCAATCTCCGATGCATCTAGGTGGCAAATTAACGTACCAATTGAAGGAAATTTCTACCAAAGAGTAGGGAAATGAATGAAGAACCATGTCCTCATTAGCAACGTGCTTGCGATTGAAAATTTCCTTGAATGCGTTGACATGATCTTCAGTAGTTTGAGTCTCGCCATAGATGAATCTAGGGAAAAACTTCTTAGGATTCTTAGGGAGGTCATAGAGTGCACCTCTCAAGTTTATTGGTGAGTCTACAGAATTTGCAAAAAAGGCCATTCGAGGGTTTGGTCGACCTAATGATGGTTGTTGAGGAGTAGCTATTAGAAAATGTGGTGGTCCACTAGATAGTTGGAGTGGAGGTGGAGTTGAAGAAGATAATGAAAGTTCGAATGGAAGTGGTTGAACTCAAGAATTTCCCTTGTCACTACATGGTTTGTGGAAGTGGGTAAGCTTGAGAAACTTGTGTGCACTTGGTATATACCTTAATGCTCATAGAAATGGGGATTTTGGATCAATATTCTCTAGCTTGCATCAACTCCTAGAAAAAGTGCACCTCTACAAGTACACTTTCTCACCTCTTTGAATTTTGTGCACCACAGAGTTTTGCACACCTACACACCTACGAAGCTATGAATCTACAGAGCTATAGACCTACGTACCTATGGAGTTGTGGTCCTCAATTTTTCAAAAACTTAGGAAATTTTTTTGAACTTTCTAAAGCCTAGATTATTGTAGAAGTGCAAAATTCTAAAACTTTAACAAATTTTATTCTTCTCCTAGAGTCAAAAGGGACCCTCCTTCTAGCACCACTCCTATTGAGTGGTCGTTATGCACAAGGTTTACAACAGGAATCAATTGTGCAATTCCTATCTTAAAAAGCTAATCTTTTGGGATCAACTCCAAGGTTCAGTATTTGTCTTGCGACATACCAAAATCTACTCAGTTGAAGATAAATGTGATTGTTCATGAGGAGGCCTTTGATGGTTCTATTATGATCTCAAAATGAAGTAAATCTATTTTTTGTTTCAAAAATAACACACAAAAGAACAATATTTTTTGATTTTTTGATTTTTTTATGAATGCAATTCTAATAGTGCAACTAAAATGAGTTCATATTCTAGCAAGGGGTTAGGAAAGAAAATAACAAAACTGAAAGAAAATGACATGAAATTGAAATCCCAAACAGACATAAGCTACAAAAAATAACACATTGTAAGTTAAAATTTCAAAGAAATCGGTAGGAAACCAATGAAAATAGAACCAGCACTTCCTTTAATCAATTGATGCAATCGTCGATGAGAAACTTTAACAATCGTATGATATTTTACCTTTCATCAAATCGCAAGGCCAAAGAAAGTGCACTCATGCGAGACAAAAGGCTATGCAGGCACAATTTGATGATCTCTTCTCAAGCTCGTTACATCAGTAGAATTTATAAATCTATAGCAAACACCAGAACTAAAAGATTGCACAACTAGAAATAAGATAATAAACATTTGGCTCAATCACAATCTCATGAACAAAATTCACAAAAAAAATGACACATTCAGACAAGAATCACTACACTTCAAATGCAAGCACCAAAAGCATAATTTTATTGTATAATAACTACAGCCCTTGGTACATTTTACGATAGGGTATTTATAGGAAATTGTCTCCTCAATTTGTGTTGAGAGTGAGAGATATTCTTCATGCAATAAAATGCTTTTATCTAATAAAAAAAACTAAATATATATAGACTAATAATTAATATAATGCTTAGAATGACTCCATCCATATTTTATTCATTAATTGAATGTATTAGCCCTTTACATGTGAAAAATAGTGAAAGAATTAGGGAGAAAGTAGGAGGAAGCCTTCAGTCAAAGTACAAGCATCTTGAGGTGCCAAAAATGGAAGTTGTTCCTTCACTAGGTGTGTGTCAAAGCTAAAATTCCATTAGAATATGTCCCCATTGCATGAAAAGTGCTATTTTTGGAACAAGTAGTTAAGTTTTGGTGCACCTTTGAATTGTGGAGCTGTGGAGCTGTGGACATCAATAGGGTCAAAATCTCAAAATTTTACTAAGTGTCAAAATTGAAATTCTGACATCTGGGTTTTGTTTTTTTTCATCCCAAAGCTATGTTTGGATGTTTGCCCTTGCATTTCTCTATCATATTAGTTATCTTAGCAGAATCTTTAAGATCTAAACCCTCATACTTGTCCTTTCCCTTATGTCTATAGTTATTGACCTCAATTCAAGTCTGCAAAATCTTTGAGTTTGGTGTCCAACTCTACCAATGCTTCTTCTATCCTAAAGGCCTATCAGATGTCCTCATCATCAAGAACCTCCACAAAAATCATCCTAAAATTCTCCAATACTATCTCTATAAGTAACAACCTTTCTCTTTCCTCATCTTCAAAAATATCCAAGCATGCATCACTATAGTGCCTTTCTACTTCCAAAATCTGCTCTCAAGCTTGGTCCTTGAGATGATGGATTTCCTCATGTAATGTATCCATCACTCTATTGCTATCTACTATTTTCCCTATCCATTCATTGATCAAATTCAATTCTTCTCTAGTATATACATCAATTAAAACCTAATATATTTGGCCCTTTATGGCTTGTAGAGTCTGCAAATCCTTACTCTAGGCCCGTACCTCATCCATGATACTAAAGTCCTACTACAAAATTGCTATGATCTTATTCACATTCTCCTATGTAGTGTGCAGTAACCTCAAATTCCCTGTGATGATGGTGACATCTTTCTCCTCAAAACTTCCTTGTCATTCTTGACAAGCTCTTAAAAATGAATCATGTTGCACTCCTTCCCCTTCTCTAAGTACAATATTCAAAGTATGCTCTAGGTGTTCAGGATAAAGAGGATCAATGACTTCAGCTAGATATCCATTTTAGATCTTGACTTGCCTTCAAAGTGTTCAAAGTTCAATCTCATCTTGCTCCATCTACCTAAGGACCTCTTTGACTCCCATGGTCATCATTTGTTGGGCTAAATCCCATGTAGGCCATCTGAACATAACATCCTTCATCTCATAATATTTGAAACTAATGCTTTCTACATCTATATCTTTAGTGGGAAGAGCCACTTGTGCAAATAAATCTTGGTTCTGCATGGTGGTGAAAAATGCTAATGGTATTGCCTCATATGGTAGGGACTCAGGTTTGTTCAAAATCTCAGCAATATCGCAAGTGTCATCCTCTAATGCATAGAAATAAGGCTTAGTACTTCTCATTATCTCCTTTTAGAACCATCTCAGGATATGTTTTCCTACAGGTCTGGCTCTTGACGACAAAGGGGTGTGTTCAACTACCTCCTGCTCTTTATCACTCTTACTTGGAGTCACCTTCTCTTGTGAGAACTCTCCTTCTATAGCTTCAGTTTCTTTAGATTCTATAACTTTCTCCTTAGCATCTTAGGAAGGTTGTTGTGCATATTCTACCACTTTCCCTTCCTTTGACACTTCATTCATAGCCATTTGTTCTGGTCGCTCTTGTGATGAAATTTCCTTCTAAACCTAGTGCTCTTCTGAACTTGGGGGTGGAGGAGCTATTGAAAACTTATCTACCAATATAATCTATGGTGGAGATGAAGGAGTGAGATCAAGACCCTATGTATCTAGTGGCATCTACATCCAATCTTCCTATTGAGGTTCACCTATAGTGGTGTCCTTGATCTTATCATTCATCTTCTAAAGAGGAGAGCTCTAATTGTTCTGCTTGAGTGGATGCTGAGGTAACCGTAGCACTCCTCCTTTGTAACTTGGTGGCTCTTGCTAGCTGAGTTCTTCCCTATAGGGGCACTTGTTCTTCCTCTTCCTCCTCTGGTTCTATTTCTTCTTCTTCTTCATCAACCTTCAAAATACTTTTAGGAACAGATGGATTGGGCACTAATCTTCTACTGATCCTTTGCCTTTTCTTCATCCAAATCTTAAACCCTTTCTTCTATTTCTTGGGCGTAGAAGGAGAAGTAGGTTCATCTTACATAGGTGGAATGGAGACTTATAGAATCTCTCCCTCTTCTGGTTGACTACACATAATGGGAGGCAACTATGGTTCATCCTGGACTTGGGTAGCTCTAGTATCTTGAAACCCTTGTGGACTCTATTCATACTACTGGGAAGGTGCCTATTCTATTTGAATCCTCTGAGGAGAGGTCATCTTTCTTTTTTTCTTTCCCTTCCTTTCAACAAGGTGATAATATCCAACCAGGCGATCAAGTTGGTAGACTATCTTTGGCTTGATAGGAGACTAGAGTGCAAAGATAGAAACTATTACTTTGCTTCCTCTATCTCTTTCTAGGTGAGCATGTGAATGGAAGATTACTGTGTTAGGAAGTGGATCAAGTGGAAAAGGTTTCTTGATGTAATCCTTTGTCATTCTAATAGCATGCCTCACTCGATGATTAATATCACCACCTTCTTCCCTGTCAACCTCGACATTCAAAATAGGTGTTTCACCAACTTTTTCTATGTTGAACAGGGGATCTAGTAATTCCATAGAATCTTAATATTACCTTATCTCCTTCGAGATGTTCAACTGGAGAACCTTCTCTACAAGATACAAAGTCATCCTACAATAGTCCCTAATACAGACATTGTAGTCATTTGTGGCATTCATCCAATGATCTTCAACAACATCCTCATGATGGAAGTCTTTTCCTACTAGACTCTCCACTTTCCCAACATTGTTAAAATATGGTCAGGGAGAATTGTATTCTTCAAGAGGATAGTTCCCCCCCTCCCACTCAAAGCTCAAATTATCCTATTTTCACTTCACCTGAAATGGCCTAATGGCCAATGGCCATTCCTAGAGGGTCTCAGTTGCCTCTTTATCTTCTCTTAGGCTGACTCAATTTTTCTAGAGATCTCCAATAGTACCAACTTGTCACTTGGGTATCTCAGAAGCTTCTTAGGATTGATGGATACACTAGCTACCCATAAATATGTGAATGTTTTGCACTGGATAAAGTAGGCACCGAGAGTCATGATCTATGCTTTGGCTTTATCAGATAACCTCTTTCCATAATCACCTTTGATGAATCAAATGATCACAAAGATGAATGCATCATTCACAATCTTGTATTCTTTGCTCTACCCTAAGAGCTTCTTCTTCACCAACTAAGGATAAACTATGTATGGCCAGGCATTAGTGATGGGGACACAACCCAAGAACAGAATGGACCCAACAAAAAAGGGAAAATTATATTAACTGAGAAAATAAGCTAGTACAAATAGTACAGAGAAAATAAACTTCAAAACATGCCCTAAGGGTTTACAATAGCATGAATCTGGAGATAATTTCTCCTTTCAGTACCTCCTCTCAAACTCCACTCCGAACTGCCTTTTACAATGCCAAAAATCTCCTTAAATAGACCTCAAAGGGTTAAGGACTAGGAGGGCATTCTAAAAAGTGCTAGTAGGCATCCACCAACCAAATAGAAGGTTCCAGAAGCTGCATTAGAAGTCGGTGCAAATCTAGAAGAATCCAGAAACGGTAATCGAACTTCTGGGAGGCATACCTTTTGAACCGTAGCTCCGATTGACGAACCGTTTACATTTTTGGAAAGCTCTTGAAGTGCTCTATAGCCTTATGGACTAGTTTTTTTCTTCCCCCATTTTTTGGCCCTTTTTGAGGTCATTTAATGCCCCTAACCTGACTTTGAAGCATTCTTAGGAGGTCTCCAAAACCCAAAAATCTACAATAAATTTCAAACCGTGGGGCCTTTTGACTTGATTCTTTTTTTGGAATGCTCTAAATCACAATTACATTCATCTGGCCAATTCACACCTTCTAGGTCACCAAAATGATGGCTAAATTGCATGCTCCTATTTTTTTGGGATTTTCTAGCACACTCATAGTTGAACTATGAGAGTTGGAACCTTTATTTCACCCAAATGGGTATCCAAAAATGAAAAGACATGAAACAGAAACTAAGTCTAAGTACTTTTTTTTTGGGTGACACAGGATTGCCCTTATACGTCTGGATGCTCTTGCATCAATTAGGGTCTTGCATATTGCCTTTCCTCTACAAACCAGGATAGTTGGTTGCCCTTTCTACAAGCAAGTACACCATGTAAGAGGTCATGTAAAACTTCTTCTTGGCCTTCACCATCCTTAGTTGCTCACACAAGTTTCCAGTTAGTGTTGTGGCCCAGTCTAATGGTATCTTCACTTGTCTAATGGTCTCAATGAAGTTGACCATGAATGTGCTGAGGTGACCTATTGCAGGTAAACCCATTACTCTACTTAGGAGAAAAATGGTGTAGCTAATGTCTTCCTTCATGTATCCCCGAGTCATATCCACTTTTCTAGTTATCCTTCCCTGAGGAGGCTTCTCAATTAGGTATGAGGATTGTATAATGTCAATAGGCTCTTGCTAATGTTCCCTATACCACCTCTCTATTATTTCATATGAGAGTTGAATGAACTGGTCAACTCTTGGTAGATGAAAGACCCTCTCAATGTTGTTGGGTGGTAGATCCAACACCACTTGTTTAGTGACATTTTTGACTACCCTTTCATCAATAATGAAATGTTGTGACAAGGCCATGATTAATTTAGCTAATTGTATTGATAAAAGATGTGACACTACATTCACCAATCCTAAACGGATCAATGTAGACACTAAAGTTGACCTCTCTATTGGCTTGTTGCAAATTCTCAGGAATTCACCTAAATTTGTGTGTCTGAGGTTAGTATCTCTGATCTCAATGTAGTCATCATGGAATCTTGATTTTGAAGGTATGCCTTGAAACTTGAAGATGATCAGTTTGAGTGCTACTCGGGATGTGGACGCCATTTGATTATCTGCACATTATGAGAAGAAAACATTTATTAGTTCAATAAAAAATTAGAAAAAGCTATAAATTAAAATAAACATAAGGAAAAAAGGGGGAAAAAAATGCCCCAATTTGAGCATTCAGTTTTTTTCTTATTTTCTTATTTCATCTGCCTTTATTATTATTATATGTATTTTATTTTTATTTTTATTTCTATTTTTTATTTTTTCTATTTTTTTCTTTTCTTTTAATTTTCATCATTTATTTGATATTTTTTTTATTAAAAATAAAATAAATTTATAATAATTAAAAGAAATTATGGGGAAGGGCAAAGTGTGTCAACCTAGAGTTTTAAGGTGTGTGGCCAAACAAGTGGTGCATGAGTGTAGGGTTTCTCAAGTGTAGGCATGTGTATGACTAAGCTAGCAATGCACAAGTGCAAAAAGTGACCACACTTATTGTCAATGAGCAAGGATTCTCAAGCATGGGTAGGGAGCATCACCACATGAGGATTTTTGAGAGCATGGGTGTTGAGGCCACTGCTCAAGTGTTTGGAAGCACAAGCACTATCGTTGTGCAAATTTTTCATAGGCACGGGTATTGCTACCACTATGTGAGTGCTATGAGAGTGTAGGCATAACTACCATCATGCAAAGGTTTGCATATGGTGCAGGCCCTGTCACTACCACATGAGTTCTTTGAGAGTGTAGGCACAACTGCCGCCACACAAAAGTTTGCATATGGTGTGGTGAGTATTACCTTATGTGTTGATGTAAAAACCTTCAAACAAACTCTTGAAACAAATTTTTAAGCTTGAACCTATGTATGGGTTTTATAACCCCTTGTTGAGTGGGGGTGTGTGGCGTGCACTCCCTCCCACACATGCATTTGCATTTATAACATTTGTTTATTTACTTTTTATTTTTATTTTTATTTTTATTTTTATTTTTACAATTTTGGCAATATTTTTGTGATTTGTTTTTTGTTTTTTTTCAATTTTTGACTCTAAAATTCTAACTCTAACAACTTTCTTCTCCTGACTCTCAAACTGTGAGTCGAGGAGTCAAAAAAAAGTAGGGGGTCCCCATTCCTAGTGAGGAATAGGGCATGTGTTGTGGATACCACAACAAATAGCCCCAAAAAAGGAAGAAATGAGCAAGGTATTTCTCCATCAGTAGAGATTCCTCCAACATGTGCCAAACACAAACCAGACTTTGAACATCTCGAGTATCTTTTAGATGACTCTTTAATCAAAATCCCAAAACTCAAAACCTTTAAGCTCAGTGTGTGCATTGTATATTCATTTCTTTTGATGTGTCATGATGTAGTCAATCAAAATTTTGTGATAACTTGAAAACAATCTCCTAGTCTTCGCAATTCATTAATTCATTATATCCACGAAGGCTTTTTATCAATCAATTGCTTGACCAGATGAGAGAATCTGTTTGAGGGCTCTTGGCAGGATGTCATGTTCTTTTAAATTTTTGGATATCTGAATAATTGTTCCATGTTATTCAAAATTTTAGTTTTGATGAAACAATGCTTTGAATACAAGATACTTTGTTTTGAGAATTTATCTTTTTCCATTTTAGATCTTTAGAATCTTTTAGACTGAACACTATATTTTCTCCTCTTTTTTGTATTCTATATCCTGACTACAGTTAGATTGTGTAGTCAAGACATCAGTGTCATTTCTTCGATTCGATCTCTTGTGAACATCTCTTGTGTTCCTCTTTTAAAACTTTTTGGAAACTCTCATGCCAAACAAGAATCTTAGCAACCTCTCGAAGAGAACCCTCCTATTTGAACCAATTGAAGTTTGGACCATCTCTCATCATCTTTGGCTTCAATTCAACAACACCCAAAATGATTAAATTTTAAAATTTGCAAAGTGTTGAGAACTTGTTGGCCTAGAGCTTATGATTTCTAAACGAAAATCCCTTGTTTCCACAAGAAATGTTGATTGCTCAGTTGGTATAAGACACACAATCATCCAAATGTTTTGACAAAGAAATAGCTCTTCCTAAAATTGGAACTAAAGAGTGGTTAGTAAAATCTTAAGTGAAAATATCAAGTACACCTTAACCTCCCAAGACTAACACAACTTTGAAAGAAATGCACGACTAAAAGAAAACAGGCAACACAAAAGAAAACACACTTGCAAAAATAAAATTCTAAGCTAAATGCAGAAAGAAAATCTAACTAATCTTTTTTTGTGTCTTTTAGGCTTCAAAATAATGCTTTAGAAACTTCTCATTTATGGGTAAGGGAAGAAATTCCCCCTGTAAGGAACTGAGCCTAAAAGTGTTTTCTCCTAGAATTTCCATGATTTGATAAGGACCTATCCACAAGTGTTGAAACTTGGTATGACTACCCAACTTTTCTTTTTCCTTATCCTAGAGTAGAAAATGGTTAGAAATCCTAAATTATTTGATCATGGCTCTTTTTTTGAACCATCTTTTCACAAAAACTTGATGTTTAGCCATGTGCTCCAATGCAGGTATTCATTTTTGATCCATATCTAAAAGATTCATCAATCTGATTTGTACTTTGTTAGCATCTTCATCATACCCACTCATGAATTTGAAAAATAGAATTCTTAGATTAAGCGAGAACATTTCTTCTTGTCCATAGACAAGTAAATATGGAGAAGTCCCCAAAGAATTTTTGACTCTCACTTGATCTATCCATAAAGCATATTTGAGTTGTGTATGCCAATCCCTAGGATTCTCCTTCAAAAATCATCTTATCATTGTGACCAAGTTCTTGTTTGTAGACCCCACTACCCCCATTTCCCTATGGGTAGTAATTTGAAGAAAACTTGGTAATGACTTGATTTTAAAATGCCCACTAGGTCAAGAATGCAGATCCATTATTGCACATAAGGGCGAATGGCATTCCAAATCTAGTAACAATGTGTTCTTCCATAAAATTTGTCACCACCTTTGTAGTGAAATTTCTAAATGTTTTTGCTTTTGTCCATCATGTGTAGTAATCCATAGCTATGAGAATAATTGCATGTCCAATTGATGATGGTGGGTTGACCTAACCAATGAAATCTAGCCCCCACTTTACAAAGGGGCATATCTCATACATAGGCTGTAAGGGAATTTCTAGATTCCTTTCTTTGTTGGCACTAGTTTGACAAATATGACAGGAGCATACGTTCTTGAAAGTGTCTTTGAATATCGAGGGCCAAAAATAACCTAATCTTAGAATCATGTGGGTTGTTGCTTCTGCCAAACCATGTCCTATACCATACTTATCATGAAAGTGTTCCAAGGCTTTCTTTTCTTATTCATGACCTAAACATTTCAAATAAATCCCTTCATAGTTTCTCTTGTACAACTTTTTGTAATGCAACATATAAGATTCACACTTCATTTTAAGTCCCCTACGTTGTGAACTATTCATCCACTTTGAGCATTGGTCTTGTAGGAGATAATAGACAATGTCTTGATACCAAAAATCTATCACCACTCCCTGATTAATGTCAACTTGTGATACAACCATCTTCTTATGATCATCCTTATCTATTTCATCATCAAACTTGAGTTCCTTTTCATTTTGCATCCTGGTTATCAGCTATCATTTCTTGCAACACTTAACCTCTGACTAATCTCATAGATTGAATTTTGAGATCACATTCTTGAATTATAGCCATCCACTTTCCTCTTCTTTCACCAAGTTCATTCTACATCAAAAGTGTCTATACTATTGGATTAGGTACAATTGCATACACCTTACTTTTGAGTATGTAGTGATGGAACTTCTTTACTACCTTGATCAATGCAAAGGATTATTTATCAAGGTTTGAATATTTCAACTCTAAATTCTTCGAAGGAAAATTCATAAAAGCGATTGGTCTCTCATCTTCCTTCTCCCTTTTTTGTGTCAGGATCCCTGCACAAGAATGTTCAAAAGTGAAGGAATAGATCTTAAAAGGTAACTTGTAATCTAGACTCACCAAAACTAGGTCCGTTGAAATGGAAACCTTGATATCTTCAAATGACTTCTTTATCTTGGGAAGCCACTCCATCTTAGCCCTCTTTTTGAGTAAATAATTAAGGGGACGAACTATCTATGCAAATCCACTTATGAATTTTTGCACAAAGTTTATCTTTCCAAAGAAAGACTTCAATTCCATATGACTATGTGGAGGTGCTAACTTTAGAATGGATTCAACTCTATCTAGATTAATGGAGATTCCAGCTTTAGAAATAACATGTCATATGACTAATTGGGAATCCCCTTTGATTTTAAGAGTAGTGACTCCTTTCTCCAATGCAAAGAGAAATCGTTGAATTAACACCTCATATACTATAGCATTGTTAGTACATCTAAATTGTAACCGATATGTGGCATAGAATGCCCTACCTTTTGGGTTGACCAATTCAATACTTACACTGGCTCCCATCTTGTACCTAGAACCATGAAAGCAAAGTGTCCAAACTGCATTTTCCTTGGGTTTTTTGACTTGACACTTATTCATCCTTAATTTCTCTTTCACTTGAGCCTTGAATGTCTATTTCATACAAACCCATTGTAAATTTCCTTGTGTATAACTTCATGAGTCCCACTCATAATCTATAGATAGTGAAAGTGTGTATTTTTCATGTTTATCCTAAATCTCCCCTATCAATTCTTTGATTTCCTCAACTTTAGCTTTAAGATGAATGACTATTGAACTCCATCCTTTACCTTTCACATATCATCTTCTTCTTTGTACTTTAATCACCCCTAGAGGAGGGGAAGAAAAACCTCTACAATCTAAAGAGGTATCACTGCATGACATATTTAGATCTTTTCTTTCCTCTTTGATCTTTTCAACAAGGTTAGATGAGTTCACAAGATTTTGACTTTTTTTGAGTTCATCTATTGAGGTGTTTTTATCCTTATTTTCCATTATGTATATCAATACCTTTGCCACTACTTCTTGGAAAGATGAGCATTCAAATTCTAAGTGACTAACTTTATGCAACTGACAATATCTTGGGAGGAGGAGGATTTTGGGATCGGCTTCCTCCCCTAAACATTGTAAATTAGTCACCATACTATCTATGAATTGAGTCATGGTTTCACTTTTGGGCACTGGCACCTTAGATTCTACTTTCTAATTTGAGGTGTATTGTTTGGAACCATATCCAATACCATCACTTTGTATGAACCCAAATCCGATTGTAAGAATGTGATCTCATTCAGGGCATTGTAATCTGTGATCATTTTTTTTAGTCTGTGCTTAGCATCTATCTTGATTTGATTATTCAATCCTTTCCATAACATCTGCAATTTAGTGAATTCTATAGAAAACCATCGTCTCAGATATTTCGTCCATTCTCTACGTAGAAGTAACCCATATGTTTTTGGGATATCAACCACATGTATGTCGATAGCATCCTGAATCCAAGGGTCAACTATCAACTATATCTACGCATCTTTTAGTACACCAATGACTTTCAACTCTGTTTTATCCAACAGTATCACCACTCAATTAGAGGGTTGAGGATAACTCCTAAACTTTGAGCTATTGATAATGACATTACATTACATGAAGCTCCTAAATCAATGAGGCAATTATGAACATTCTTCCCATATATCTTGATGCTAAGTAAAAATGGGGATACCTCAACTTTGTCTTTGAACATTGTGGGCATCGCTTCCACAACATTCACCTATTGAGATACTATATTTTAAGGGATAGAATTCATATTGTGGGAAACCTTTGTATGATCCAATGTCTTCATGAGTTCTTCTCATTGTTGTGGACAATTCTACAACATGATAAACATGGATATATTGGCCTTAGTCCTTTTCAAATCTTCTATCGCATTGTACTTTTCAGTGGACGAAGTGGGGTTCTTTAGTATCATTGGCACATTCACTTTATTATGATTCTATTGTCCCTCCTACACTAGTCTTACTGATGGTGGATTATTAGTCACTTTTGGATCAGGTGGAGTTGGTTGTAAACATAGAGGAATCCCATCTGTCAAGGGTTCCTTTCTATTTCTGAGATTATATGTATTCCAATTGTCATTGCCAAAAGTCAACATCTCATCATGTTGAATATTAGGTTCCTGAGTAAATGGGAATGAGAATTCCTCACTTGCTGGTTGTTCCACTTGTGTATTCTATGTAGAATCATAGGATTCCAAGAGCATAGCATTAAACTATACAGGAGGAGGATTGTTATTTACTTGTGAATTTTGATTCATCTCCTAATTGCCATTATATTAAGAACCATCATTGTTGAGCACATTTTGGCTATCATCATACTAATTAATATTAGCATATTGAACATTGTCATTATTGTTATCGGCAAGAATGCTTCCATTATTCAGTCGAGTGTTCCATTATTGGTTCTGTCTTTGGAAGTCATTATTTTGATCAACAAGATTGAATTTGTTTCCTCCATTTTTGTTTCCTACATTGTTGTTATTATTGTTCTCATTGAAGTTCCTCTTGTAATTTTGACCAAAATTCTTGTTGTAGGGGCTAGAGTTGTTTCTTTGCAAGTTGTTATTTTTTTCTTGTGACAATCTAAGACATGTCAATTCATTTTTCATCTGTAACATAGTCTTCTTCATTTGACCAACTTCTAAAATGAGGTTATTGTTTGTTTCCATGGGAACTATAGCCTTCTATTCAAAGAAAATTTTCTTTGGAGGCTCATACCCTAGATATGTTATCACTTGAGTTTGTTGAGTGAGTGCCTATTGTAATGGAAATAGGTTCATAGGTATGAAATGGTTAGGCACTATAGGTGCTCCCACAAGATATGTTGGTATTGTAGGGATTGTTTCTACTGGAAGCATAATTCCTCCTCCATTAGGGTTGTCTTTCTTTGTGAACGTGATCGCTTCTAAAAAGACTTTATCCAATGTGTCAATATTTGTTGCAGGAAGTCTTCTTAGAAAAATTGCAGTAAGATGGTGCATAGCATTTAGATAAATCTGAATAATTCTTCAACCAGTATGGTGTATGGCATTCCCAACTTGCAGTAGGCCATATGAAAGTGATGGTTGAAGCAAGAAACTGTCTCACTTGGGTCATTTTTGATTGATATGAATTGTTGATGTATCACAGCTAGATTATTGAATGTTTTAAATTGTTCCAAGAATAATTTTTTGAATGTGTCCCAATATCCAATGCATCGAAGTGGAAAATTAATGTACCAATTGAAGGAAATTTCTCCCAGAGAGTATGGAAATAAACAAAGAACCACGTCCTCATTAGCAACTTGCTTGTGATTGCAAATTTCTTGGAATACCTAGACATGATATTTAGTAGTTCGAGTCTTGCCATAGATGAATCTCAAGAAAAACTTCTTTTGACTCTTAGGGAGGTCATGGAGTGCACATCTCAAGTTTATTAGTGAGTTTACTGAATTTATGAAAAAGGCCATTGGAGGGTTTGGTGGACCTAACAGTGGTTGTTGAGGAGTGGCCATTGGAATATGTGGTGGTCCACCAGGTGGTTGGAGCGGAGGTGGAGTTGAAGAAGATGATGAAAGTTCAAATGGAAGTGGTTGAACTTGGGATGTTCCCTTGTCACTATGTGGTTTGTAGAAGTGGATAAGCTTGAGAAACTCGTGTACACTTGGTGTAGACCTTAATGCTCACTGAAATGAGGATTTTGGATCAATATCCTCTAGCTTGTATCAACTCTTGAAAAAGGTGCACCTCTGCAGAAGTAAACTTTTTCACCTCTCTAAATTTTATGCACCATAGAGTTTTGCACACCTGTGCACCTGCAAATTTGTAGATCTACGGACCTAAAGACTTGAATTTGTCAAAAATTCAAGAAATTTTTATAAACTTTGTGTAGCGCAAATTATTGTACAAGTGCAAAATTCTGAAACTTTAACAAATTTTCTTCTTTTCCTAGAGTCAAAAGGGACTCTCCTTCTAGCACCACTCCTATTGGGCGGTCATTATGCATGAGGTCAATGATAGAAATCCATTGCATAATTTTACTCTTGAAAAGCTAATCTTTTGGGATCAACTCCAAGGTTCAATATTTCTCTTGTGACGTACCAAAATCTGCTCAGTTGAAGATAAATGTTATTGTTCATGAGGAGGCCTTTTATGGTTTTATTATGATCTTAGAATGAAGTAAATCTACTTTTTATCTCAAAAATAACACACAAAAGAACAATATTTTTGTATTTTTTGATTCTTTATGAATGCAATTCTAATAGTGCAACTAAAATGAGTTCCTCTTCTAACAAGGGGTTAGCAAAGCAAATAACAAAACTGAAAGAAAATAACATGAAATTGAAATAACTTGAAATTAAAATTCTAAATGGACATAAGCTACAAAAAATAGCATGCTGGGACTTAAACTTTTGAAGAAATTGGTAGGAAACCAATGAAAATAGGAGCAGTGCTTCCTAGAGTCCACTGATACAATCATCAGTGAGAAACTTTAACAATCACATGATGTTTCACCTTTCATCAAATCGCAAGGCCAAAAAAAGTGCACTCATGTGACACAAAAGGATATGCAAGGACAATTTGATGATCTCTTCTCAAGCTTGTTACTTTAGTGGAATTCATAAATCAGTAGCAAACACCAAAACTAAAAGATCGCATAACTAGAAATAATGCAATAAACCTTTGGCTCAATCACAATCTCATGAACAAAATTCACATAAGAATGACACATTCAGGAAAGAATAACTACACTCCTAATGTGAGAACCAAAAACATAATTTTATTGCATAATAATGGTGGCCTTTGTTACATTTTACAATGGGGTATTTATGAGAAATCATCTCCGCAATTTGTGTTGAGAGTAAGTGATATTCTTCATGCAATAAAATGCTTTTATCTAATAAAACAAACTAAATATATACAGACTAATAATTAATCTAGTGCTTAGAGGGACTCCATCCATATTTTATTCATTAATTGGATGCATCAGCCCTTTAAATGTCAAAAATAGATAAAGCATGATAGAGAAAGTAGGAGAAAGCCTTTAGTCAAAGTAGGAGCATCTAGAGGTGCCAAAAATGGAAGCTAGTCCTTCACTAGGTGTGTGTCGAGGTTAAAATGCCATCAAAATGCATTCGCATTGCCCGGAAAGAATTATTTTTGGAACAAGTAGTTAACTATTGGCACACCTTTGAATTGTAGAGCTATGGGCTTATAGTGCTATGGATCTCAACAAGGTCAAAATTTCAAAATTTTACTACGTGTCAAAATTGAAAATTCAGCATTTGGGTTTTGTTCTTCTTCATCCCAAAGCTATGTTTGGATGTTTTCCCTTGAATTTATCTATCATCTTAGTTATCTTAGGAGAATCTATAAGATCTAAACCCTCATACTTGTCATTTCCCTTCTGTCTATAGTTGTCCACCTCAATTCAAGTCTCTGCAAAATCTTTGAGTTTGGTGTCCTACTCTAACAATGCTTCTTCTATCCTAAAGGCCTATTAGATGTCCTCATCATCAAAAACCTCCACAAAAATCTTCCTAAAATTCTCCACTATTGGCTCTATAGGTAACAACCTTTCTCTTTCTTCATCTTCAAAAATATCCAAGCATGCATCACTTTAGTGTCTTTTTGCTTCCAAAATCCGTTGCCGGGCTTGGTCCTTGAGCTGATGGATTTCCTCATGTAGTGTTCTCATCACTTTTTTGCCATCTGCTATTTTCTCTATCTAGTCATTGATCAAATCCAATTCTTCTCTAGTATATATATCAATCAAAAATTGATGTCTTTGGCCCTTTATGGCTTGTAGAGTCTAAAAATCCTTACTCCAATTCTGTACCTCATCCATGATATTGAAATACTACTTCAAAATTGCTACAATATTATTTACGTTCTCCTATGTAGCGTGCAACAACTTCAAATTCCCTGTGATGATGGTGACACCTTTCTCCTCAAAACTTCATCACCATTTTTGACCAGCTCTTAAAAATAGATCATGTTGCACACCTCTCCCTTCTCTAAGTACAATATTCAAAGTATGCTCCAAGAATTTTGGATCAAGAGGACCAACAACTTTGGCTAGATATCCCTTTAGGATCTCAACTTTCCTTCGAAGTGTTCGAAGTTCAATCTCATCTTGCTCCATCTACCTAAGGACCTCTTTGGCCCCCATGGTCATCATTTGTCATGTTGAATCCCATGTAGGCCTTCCCAACATAACATCCTTCATCTCATAATCTTCAAAGCTAATGCCTTCTACATCTATATCTTCATGGGTAAGAGCCACTTGTGCAAAAAAAACTTGATTCTACATGGTGGTGACAAATGCTAATGGTATTGCCTCATGTTGTGGAGACTCATGTTTGTTCAAAATCTCAGCAATATCACAAATTTCATCCTTTGATGCATAGAACTAAAGCTTAGAACTTCTCATTATCTCCTTTCAGAACCATCTTAGAATATGTTTTCCTGTGGGTCTGGCTCTTGATGAAAAAGGGGTGTGTTCAACTACCTCCTTCCCTTTCTCACTCTTTCTTGGAGTCACCTCCTATTGTGAGGACTCTCCTTCTATATCTTTAGTCTCCATAGATTCTGTTACTTGCTCCTCAAAATTGTGGGAAGGTTGTTGTAAATATTCTACCATTTTTCTTTCCTTTGACACTTCATCAATAGCTCTTTGTTCTGGTTGCTCTTATGATGATATTTCCTTTTGAACCTGCTACTCTTCTAAACTTAGGGGTGGAGGAACTACTAAACCCTTATCTACCACTATAATCTATGGTGGAGGTGGAGGAGTGAGATTGGGACCTTATGTATTTGGCAGCATCTGCATCTAGTATTCCTATTGAGGTTCACCTATAGGGGTGTCCCTGATCTTATCCCTAATCAAATTTGTACCTATGGGCATGAAATCAAAAATTGACATTGAGAAAACACCACCACATTCTTCACTCTGCTCATCTACCCACTCCTATACTTCATCTTCTGAAGAAAAGAGCTCTAGTGGTTCTACTTGAGTGGATGGTGGGGTACTTGTAGCACTCTTTCTCCTATGTAACTCAGTGGCTCTTACTAGCTAATTTTTTCCCTATAGGGACACTTGTTCTTCCTCTTTGTCCTCTAATTCTATTTCTTCTTCTTCCTCATCTCCCTCCATAATACTTTCAAGAATAGATTTATTGGGCACTAATCTTCTAATGATCCTTTGCCTTTTCTTCATCTGAATCTTAATCCTTTTCTTCTATTTCTTTGAGATAGAAGGAGAAGTAGGTTCATCTTGCATACAAGGAATGGAGATTTGTGGAATCTATCCCTCTTCTAGTTAACTAGACACAATGGGAGGCAACTGCAGTTCATCCTGGACTTGGGTAGCTCCAGTATCTTGAAACCCTTGTGGACTCTATTCATATTGCTAGGAAGGAACCTATTCTATTTGAATCCTTTGAGGAGATGTCCTCTTTATTTTTTCTTTCCCTTCCTTTTAGGAGGGTGATAATATCTAATTGAGAAATCAAGTTGGTAGATTGTCTCTAGCCTAATAGGAGACTAGAGTGCAAAGATAGGAATTGTTACTTTCCTTCCTCTACCTCTTTCTAGGCGAGCATGTGCATCGAAGATTACTATTTCAAGAATTGGAACAAGTGGAAAAGGTTTCTCAATCCAAACCTTTGTCATTCTAATAACATGCCTCACTTGATGATTAATATCATCACCTTCTTCCCTATCAACCCCAGCATTCAAAATAGGTCTTTCACCAACTTTAGTTTCTTTGAATAGGGGATCTAATAATTCCTTAGAGTCCTATTGTCTTATCTCCCCCGAGATGTTCAACTAGAGAGTCTTCTCTAGAAGATACAAAGTCATCCTACAATAGTCCCTAATATAGATATCATAGTCATTTCTGGCATTCATCCAATGATCTTCAACAACATCCTCATCATGGAAGTCTTTTCCTGCTAGACTCTCCACTTTCCCATTATTGTCAAAATATGGCCAAGGAGAATTGTATTCTTCAAGAGGATAGTTCTCCCACTCCCACTCAAAGGTCAAAATATCCTATTTCCACTTCACCTGATATGGACCAATGACCAATGGCCATTCCCAGTGGGGTCTTTGTTTCCTCTTTATCTTCTCATAGGCCAACTCAATTTCCCTAAAGATCTCCAATAGTACCAACTTGTCACTTGGGTATCTTAGAATCTTCTTAGGATTAATGGATGCACTAGCTACCCATAAATACATGAATGTCTTAAACTAGATGAAGCAGAATCTGAGAGCTGTGATTTGTGTTTTGGCTTCATGAGATAAACTCTTTCCATAATCATCCTTGATGAATTGAATGAATGCAAAGATGAATGCATCATTCACAATCCTGTATTCTTTTCTCTACCTTGAGAGCTTCTTCTTCACCAATTGAGCATAAACTATATATGGCTAGGCATTGGGGTCCTGCATAAGCTCTTTCTTGTACAAACTAGGATAGTTGGTTGCCCTTTTTGCAAGCAAGTACACCATGTAATAGGTCATGGAAAAAGTCTTCTTTTCCTTCACCATCCTCAATTTCTCACACAAGTTTTCACTTAGTGTGGTGGCCCAGTCCAATGGTATCTTTGCTTGGCTAATGGTCTCAATGAAGTTGACCATGAATGTGCTAAGTTGACCTACTGCGGGTTAACCCATGAATCTACTTAGGAGAATAATGGAGTATCCAATATCTTCCTTCATTTATCCCCAAGTCATTTCCACCTTGCTAGTTATCCCTCCTCGAGGAGGCTTCTTAGTCAGGTACAAGGATTGTATAATGTCAATGGCCTCTTGCTAATGTTCCCTGTACCTCCTCTCCATTGTTTTATATGAGAGTCGCATGAACTGGTCAACTCTTGGTAGATGAAAGACCCTTTCAATGTTTTTGGGTCATAGATCCAACACCACTTCTCTAGTGACATTTTTGACTACCCTTTCATTAGGAACGAAATGTTGTGACAAGGCCATGATTGATTCAGCTAATTGTAGTAACACAGGATGTGACGCTACATTCACCAATCCTAAATGGATCAATGCAAATACCAAAGTTGACCTCTCTATTGTCTTGTTAAAAATTCTCAAGAATTCACTTAAATCTATGTGTCTGAGACTGGTATATCTAATTTCAGCATAGTCATTGTGGAATCTTGATTTTTAAGGTACGCCTTGAAACTTGAAGACAACCAATTTGAGGGCTACTTCGAATGTGGACACCATTTGATTATCTACACATTATGAGAAGAAAGCATTTATTAGTTCAATAAATCATTAAAAAAAACTATAAATTGAAATAAACATAAGGAAAAAAGAAAAAAAAAGCCCCCATTTAAGCATTCTATTTTTTTTTCTTATTTTCTAATTTTATCTCCCTTTACTATTATTATATTTATTTATTTATTTTATTTATTTTTTTCTATTTTTTTCTTTTCTTTTGAATTTTATCATTATTTATTATTTTTTTGATGATTTTTTTATTAAATTATAAAGAAATTTATAATAATTAAAAGACAATGTGGGGAGGGGCAAAGCACACGTGCCTATGATTTTAAGGTGTGTCACCAAACAAGTGGCATGTGGCGTAGGGTTTCTCAAGTGTAGATGTGAGCATGACCAAGCTAGCAATACACGAGTGCAAAAAGCTAGCACACTTATTATCAATGCATAGGGTTCCTCAAGCATGGGTTGGGAGCACCATTGTGTAAGGATTTTGAGAGTGCAAGTGCTAAGGCTACCACTCGAGTGTTTGGAAGCATGGGCACTATCGTCGCATGAATGTTTCATAGGTGTGGGCGCTACTGCCAAGGTGTGAGTGCTATGAGAGTATAGGCACAACCACCACCATGCAAAGGTTTGCATATGGTGTGAGTGCTGGTGCCTCCACCCAAGTGCTTTGAGAGTGTAGGCGTAATCGCTACCACCCAAAGGTTTTCATATGGTACGACGAGTATTACCTTGTGTGGTGATGAAAAAATCTTCAAACAAACTCTATAAACAAATGTTTAGTTTGAACCTATGCAAGGGTTTTATAACCCCTCATCGAGTGGGGGTACGTAGCACACACGCCCACTCACACGTGTGTGCATTAATAAAATTTGATTATTTACCTTTTTTTTTTGTTTTCTTTCAATTTTGAAAATGTTTTTGTGATTCTTTTATTTTTATTTTTTTTGGTATTTTTTTTTGGATTTTTGACTCTAAAAGTATAACTCTAACAACTTTCTTCTCCTGACTCTCAAACTATGAGTTTGGAAGTCAAAAAGGAGTAGGAGGTCCCCATTCCTAGTGAGGAATGGGGTGTGTGTTGTGGATACCACAACAGGTAGTTACCTTGTATACCTAAGATTGATGCTAATATTTTTCCTTAATTTCTTTTTGAATTTATTTATTTATTAATTATTAATCAGATATAAAGGTGAATTTTAAAACCTCTCATCTACAGACACCATAATTCATTCAAAAAATCACATTTTTCAAAAGCACTTTTTTTAAATGTCAAAAAAATTGTATGTAGATTGATGACATATAAATTAATTTAAGAAAAATCATAAAATGAAAAATTTATTTAAAGTTATAGTGACCCTCACTATTTTACATTTAGGTACCACCTTTGATTTAAAAATAATCCAAAAATAATAAATAAAATCATAACACTATGAAATCTATATTTCTAAAATCAAGACAATGAGAACTCTAATGGGTTTTTGTTTCATACAAAGATTTGATCAGGAAGACCCTCTAAAAAGTATGGCAAGGGGTGAATTTGTTAGTTCAATGCCTTAGCCAAATCTTGAGAGGCCAAGGCATAGGCTTGGTCTCATGAAGCCTATTCTGAACCAAAATATGAGGCAAGAGGAAAAAATACTACCTTATGTTGTAAGAAATGAACACTTGTTATTTGAAATTCAAAAAATGGGTGCCCATTTTGAAAAAGTAATATTGGTATTTAAAATACATTTAAAATCCCCTCCCCCCCCCCCCCCCCCCGCCCAAAAAAAAAAAAAAAAAGAAAAAAAGAATTTTCAGAAATAGGTACCTATTTTTTGAAAATAAAAAATGGTTACCTGATTTTTAAAAAAATGGGTGCACATTTTTTGAATTTCAAATCAAGCACCCAAACCTAATAGGGGTACCCATCTTTTAAAAATTGGTGCCCATTTCTAAAAGAGCATGACCTCAATCCACAGACTTCTACAAAATTGAGACCCAACTTCTTGCTTCTACCCTTATATATTTCCTAATTATAACCAAAATGAAGGTCCCAGAATACCAAAATGGTTAATTGAAATTAATGAAATGATTATTGGTAATTTGGAAGAAAAAATCACAAAGAACTATTCAGTTTTTGGATTCAAGACTATATAAGATGTTTTTTAGGAACAAGACAATGGCACAACAATGTCAAATTTTTATGCACTTATTAAAGATACAAAAGATGAGACCTATGCTTTCCAAATTGAAGATTCATGTATGTTGGCTCCTAATTTAATAGTAATTTTAACTACTAGGTAGCCAATTCAAGATTACATTTAAGGGAAGCTATCTCCTATGATGGACACAATTTTCAAGAACCTAGGCCAACTATAAGGCTAAACTCCTTCTTCTACTTTAGGCTCTACAAAATGTAGGTGGGTAGATGTTTAGATTCGTTCATATGGTACCAATTCAAAGCATACATCTGAATCTATACAAAGCAAATTAAACCCTTATTTTTCATATACTTATGCAATAACAAAGGTATGCAATAGCAAGATACAAAATTAATGAAATCTACAAGCTAAGTGAGGGTATCCTTTTAGCTCTTAAATAGAAAGTGAAAATGGATTATTAGTATTTAATTTTGAAACATCACCCACATATTCAATAACAAACTAAATTATTCTTGTAGCTGATTAGAGCCCTGTGCATTGAAATCACAACATAAATCTAGGATAAAAATGATCTATCTCATACATCAAGATATCAGATCTATCCTATTACTTTGTGAATCAGACATCAATGCTTGAAAATTGAACCTCATACTTATTAAACATCCTTCTCATGAAACTCACAACCATATCAAAATATATCAAGCATTTACTTGATTCTTTGAAGAAAAATAAAAACACATTAAGATATACAACTCAAAATGAGATGTAATTGGATCTATGTTCTTTGTCTACAGATTAAAACATTACAAATAATAGAGGTAGAAAACAAGACTCAAAATGAAACTAAATAATTTGATGTTCTTTGTATTCATTCCTTTGAAAAAATTACATTGAAGATGCATGAAATACTCATAAAATGCATAATAAATTAGAACTATACTCTATATTTCATTATTTTTTGTTCATATAGAGAAAATATTGAGGAGAATGGTGGAAACATAGCTAATGCTTTGCTCAATAGTCTAGAACCAAAAACATCAAACCTCATACAATAAGAGAAGAAAGAAAGATATAGATCAAGAAGGAATCCCATATCTGATCTAGAATCAACACTTGTCCACTTGGATCTCCCTCTAATGTTATTATAAAACATCTTTCATCTCTCTTGAACTGAAAACTAGATCAAATTCCATCAATTCCATAACAACCTCTAAAAATGTCTCCAAGAATGGTGAGAAAATCCTCTTTCTAATAAAATATAAATTGATTTTTTGAAAAAAGTTGCAAAAAACCATACCAAACTCATTTGGAGGAAAAATAATACTACTAAAATTAACCTCTCCAAGATTCAAATATACCCACCAAATCATTTAGCCACAAACTAAATTTGAACTTGTCATACCATATTGTAGTTGAAATTTGAGTGCCTCAAAAAAATATGATCATAACTACTTCCCACTAATACCTATGCAAAACCAAATTGTAAAATTGGATTCCTTGTTCCTTCTCCTTTCCAATGATATATGATACTCATATTCAAGAAAAAACTAGAACCTAGATGTCCATTTGAAATTCACAGGCAAAACAGAAGAACAATGCTTGTATTTCACAAATATTTACCCTTTTATAAAGTTTCAACATTAAAGTATAAAGCCAATCTTATTTAAAAATTGTCCTTGCATGTTCAAAATGATGAAAAACTAAAAAATTATTATTTTGGAATTCCGAAATTCTCCTCTCATTTGAATTTGGGTCAAACTTGGGTTTGACTAGCCTACCACGTGTCATTCTATATTTCACTCAACTTTGCATAGTCATTTGTCCAATCAACAACCTATTGAGCACTTTTGTGACATAGGCACCATGTGGGACAACCTAATTAGTGTGAAAATCACCACCTCATCTCTAACATGTTGCCACGTGGTGACTCATCACTATGTTATTTTGCTTAAATGGCTTGCATCTTTTCATCATGACATAGAGACAATCATGGATCTTTAATCTAATCAATGACTAAAATTGCATGTTATCATCACTATGTTTGGTTAGTTGATATTAATACTAGTCCCAGCTTGGGCATGTGGCATGTTTTTTTTATATCACTAAAACTAAAAACCTTAAAACTTTCTATAACATCATAACAAGGACCATTGATCTTGAGGTCAATCTACAATTGAAGTTGATTTTGAGTGCCATTAAAATTGTCCAATCCCACTGGATACAAATCAAAATGTCTCTATATCGCTATTCTAGTTAGCATCTTTCCACATCATTGCAACATAGTGACATTATGACACATGTACTCCTCTGGGATGTCACATGCCTTAAAATTTGTGTCAAGCTTCAAAATCCATGCCAAGTGTCATGTTCTCATTAGATCTCAAGCTACCACATGTCATACATTGATTAGTCCACATTGGTCATCTATCTTCAAGTGCATGCCACATGATAGTTGCTCATTCATCTCATGTATGGCATGTGTCTTCTTTCTGCAACCTTTCCATCTAAATTTTTATCCTTTTAAGATTTAGCCTAAAATGGATTTGACTTTGGACATATGTCATTATTTCAAAGACTTTCTCTAAAACTCGTTGCCCCTGAAAATTTAGGCCCAAATAAGGATTAGGGTCATTTGATCTTTGTAGATCGAATGACATATAACACCATAAAGGATTCCCATGCTACAATAGATATTACATCAAGTATTTCACGTGTGCTCTTTCTATGGAATTGAATACAAGTCAATTGTTGCCAAAAATGGCCAAAAATTTATTTGGAGTCATTTATCTTCTAATCTTCTGATGAGTTGATGGGCAGCCATGATTCATTCAAGGTTAACTCCTAACTGAAGAAAATCCTCATGCATAAACTATCATTCAAAACCCTTCAACATCGAGTGGGGCACATAGCACCATCTTGTTGTATGTCAAAGAAAATCATGTTGGCTTACGAGATAACGTGAACCATGGATACATCACATGCTAGATCTCTTCCTTTCTTTTTTCTTAAAGACCTTGTTGACACTTTGCAGATGTGGAATAATTAGCCCTCATGTTCCATTGCCAATGTTGTCCTTCAAATAATTCCATGATTCATTATTTCTCTCAAACTGAAACAACCTATGTTAATCAAGAAAACCAACGTGGGCCATAGATGTTTCCTTCCTTACTTTCTATGTTGGTTCAATCTTTGGATGATTTTTCATGTAATTTTTGATCCTTTTAGTCTTAGCCCAAAATAAATCTGATTGTGGACAAGTGTCATTATTCCAGAGACTTTGTCCAAAAAAAATGTCCTTTAACATTTTGGCCCAAAAAAGGCTTTACACCATTAATTTTAAGGTCAATCTACAACTAAAGTTAATTTTGAGTGCCTCTACTATTGCTCGATCCTACTAAACATGTGTCACAATGTCATTATGTTTCATTGGCTAAAGGACTTGTAACTTTTGATAACAACATAGTGAGAGTTTTTGATCAAGGATCCATCTGATGGTGGAGGACCAACTCATTTCCAAGTTAATAGTTAGCATGAAAAAAATAAACACAAAACAATCAAGACATAATAGTGACATGCAACATAGGATAAAAAGGGTAAAAACCATAACTAGAGAAAATGAAAAATTCACAACATAGTAAACTAGGGTTTCATCTTTTGAAAATTTTCTAAACTTAGAGAAATAGGGCCAAAAATGCCCAAAACTCAAGAATTTAAAAATTTCTCCTAAGCAACAACTCTTAAAAAGAGGCTAATGGTGGCTCTATCTAGGGATGAATTTTCCTTGTGGGTATGGAAAGGATTTCGATCTTAGGAAGAAGTAGACCACTCCAACAAAAGTTCTCTCTCAATCATCTTTATTGAAAGAAAGAAAGCTACTCCTAAACTATACAAATGATGGCCTTGCGTCACTGTAACTTCAACATAGCTGCTTACCTCTGTCATAGACCTGATTCTCATTTTCACTTTCATGAGGTAAGCTGAGAATATCACTTCCATCAGTTTCACCAATCAAATTAACATCTTTAGTCAACTCACTTGGAAAAACAAAATCTACATCTTCACTTTCATAATGCATGTAAAAATTAGAAACATTACCTATAACTTGCTCATTATGAAAGTATGAATCAACACGCTCTTGAATTTCAAAATCAGATTGAAATGCCTCTATATCAAATAACTTTTTCATGCTATCCCATGGAAATACAAAGGATTTGTACTCTACTTAATTCAAAGAGTTACATATATCATGGATTTGAATCTCACCTTATGTAGCCACTTGTGAAGGGGATATGAGATCTAATTTCTCCTCTTTCTCAATCTTGTTATTCATCCAGTTAGATTCAAAAAGTTTTGAAACTCCTTCACATTCTTCAAATAATAGATTAGTTACTAGAAAACTATCATAAAAGTATTCACATGCAACATGTTGATTACTATCATTGTCCTTTTCCAAAAACTCATTGGAATGAACTTTGAATCTATCAAACTTATCATCACTAGACTTATCAATACAAAAGTAAAACTTTGAATTAGAATCATAACTTTCAGCCCTTTCCTCTTCATCATATGAACATCAAAATTCATTGCAGCATCATCAACATGAGAATAATTTGACTCAATACTAAATCTTCCCTTAGTAATATTTCCCACATCAAATAAGTCACCATGTGTACTAGCATTTGAACTACTATCATATACACCTCCAAAAATTGACACATAATAATCTGATTTTATATTACTTTTGACATCAAAGTTTGGGGAAAGGACTTCATCTTGGAAAAACACATAACAAGGGAAATCAGGAGCATCCTTAGAAACATTTTCACATCTTTCAAATTCACAACCCACTAGAAGTAAAATTTCATTAGCATTTAGCAAGACTTCATCACAAGTGTATTCTCCTTGGCTATTATAATAATCCAGATGATATAAAATACTTATAACAATAGTATCATTATTATAGTAATATGAAAAATTTAAATCCTTACCACAACATGTTTTCTCTTCTCTACAAAATACCTAAACACTAGGTACATCACCATACTCATTTTCATCACAAGAAGAGTTATCCATGTTGGTGCTAGAGATTTCTTCATTCTCATACATATTGTCACATGATTCATTTTCTTCTATATATCCATCTTTCTCATGTTGACTACAATCATCTGATTCACTAAAATTTGAATCATTCTCTTCACCATCATAAGAAAATTATCATTATCTATGGATTTGTCACTTCACTATGACTTTAAACACACTAACTATCACTATTAGAAGATTCAAAATGAATTCTATTGTTATGTAAATCACTCTCCATCTTCTTGATATATTCTTCAACTTGTAAAATCTTTTGTAATCTCAAATGTGCTAGCCAATCAACTAAATCAGGCATGAAAACTTCTAGGAAAATAATGGGCAATGAATATTTCTTAGGTCTTAAAGAAACATGAAGCTCCATGAGTGCTAAATTAAACTTCATATAAACTTGAATATCATTTAGACCTTGAATGATTCCTACTGTATTTGTTATGAAGGGAATGATCTAATTATAGAGTTTCTTTTTCAACATAACAACCTCCTCAAGCACACTTTCATGACTTGCTAAACAACCAATTTCAAATCTGAGATCTGACTCAATTTTAAAATTATACCTCTTTCTCCTACCATTGGAAACACCAAATAGAGGCACTAATTTTATACCACTTAATTTTTATGGAAGGAAAAACTCATGGAAATTAAAATACCTTTAAGTGTTAACACGAACTTCTTCACACCATTCATAAAAACCACGTAGAGCCACCACCTCCTTGAATGAGGACAATAAAATCATTGTTTTGATTTACCTTTTAACACTTCAACTTCATAAAAAAAAATTTGCATACAACACTTAAACTTTCTAATCAATAACTTATAACTTTCTTTCAAAAGAGATACTATCAATTGGGAACTAGTACTGAAAGTATTTTAAATGTTTAAAATAAAATTAATTGGGAATTGGTACAAAGTGTTGGAAATAATCAAGACTAAAAAGGTTACTGAGAGGGGAGGGGTGAATTAGTAACTCTAAAATTTTAAATCAATTCTGCATAATAACATCTTCACCATTCCTCCATCTAATCTACTGTATGCATGAAAAGATAAACATTTATAACACATGAACACACTAATTTGGTGACCCAAAAACCTTCCAATTAGAAAGTAAAATTGGGGTGGGGATGATGCCCACAAAATTTTAGTACTACAGTATAAAGTTGGCCAGTTGAGGCTTACAATGATCACTTCTAATGATCTGCCCTGTTAGGAGCAAGTAGGATTGCTAGATCCACCTTGTTAAAGGATTTACAAACATACAATGAAGTATGTACTCTGTTAGGAGATTTACAAAAACTGTTAAGTCTACCTTGTTAAAGGATTTAACAAACGGATTCACCTGTTAGGATGAAGCAGTGGATCTGGTTACAACTGATTGCTGATAAGATCCTTTGTGCTTTGATCACCTGATGTGATGGATATAGCTTTTCTACATCAATGTTGACCTTGTTGTATTCCTCTATTCTTCTATTGATTCACTTTTCCTCTTCTCAAAATATTGGAACAAAACACCAACAATGGCATACAACATCACTTCTTTTCAAATGATATATACTATTCCAATATTTACACTAGCAAGGTCGGCCAAACACAAGTGAACAAAACATTATTGAGTTGGCCAGATGGTAGAAAACTCGGGTTCCTCAAACTAACTCGGTGACATTTTGATACTCAGCATCCACTACAATACACTGCATCGTCATGTACTTAGTAAGAGTAGAGGCACGGTCCATACTAATCAGTCTAAGTAGCTTGGAACTCGGTAACCATTGGTGACTCGGTGAATATTCTGTCACTTGATAAAAATTGAATCCATTGAAAACCTTCTTCACTTGGTAAATATTGATTCCTTCATTTACCTTGTTTACTCGGTAAATACTAAGTTCTTCATTTACCTTGATCACTTGGTAAACACTAAGTTCTTCATTTAGCTTGATCACTCAGTAAACATTAAGTTCTTCATTTACCTTGATCACTTGGTAAACACTAAGTTCTTCTGATGACTCAGTGAGCACTGACTTCTTGGTAAAAATTGTGAAGCTCGGTGACCACTAACTACTTGGGGAACACTGTTCTACTCGGTAACCATTGTTTTTCTTGATAGCCACTATGAACTTGGTAAATACTGTTGAACTGCCCATATGCTCAGTTTCCAAAGGAATGCTCAGTATCAACTATAGACTAAGTGTTGAGCTTGATAAGCATTCAAAATTGAATAAGTGTTGTAACTAATGACAAATGTATCATAATTCCAACAATCTCCCCCTTTGGCATTAGTGATAAAAAAATTTATGAGCCAAAACTTATATACAATATCTGACATACTGACGACTGATTCTGCTGAATATACATGGCTTCCTTACATATAACTCCCCCATACAATATACACAAGGTATTTACATGAGTTATATGACTTTTATTCATGGTATCTCTATGTCCCTTTGGACATTTAACTCACCAATATTTCTTCCTGAGTATCTCTTTCTCCCCCTTTTTGACAATAATGCCAAAGAATAAAATAATGTATTTACATAGAGACACCAAAATGTGAGATAAACTCTAAATGTACCTGGAGAATGAGTTGTAGAGTCTTATCCCAGTTCTCTTGCAAGATTTTACATGTGGATAGAGCTACTTGACCTTCTACAGAGAGTTCAATCACATGGTCTACAACAGAGAAATTTTTGTCATGGATCAATGTTTTTGAATGGGCAATGTGCTTCTACATTGTGTCTATGATGGGAAGGATCATATTATGAATATCTAACAATGTAGATCAGATCCTTGCCTCTTCCCTCAACAATTATGCCTGCGTCTTTGACAAAATTTTGATCCTGAGGTATTGAGATGAGCTTGAACTAGGGTCAAGCTTCAGGTTTTGTGTGCTTGCCTTTAGATATTCATCTATCTTATTCAATTTCTCTCTTATCTCCGTAGTATACTCGGTAACATAAAAAAGATTAGCAAAAAGAGATGTTACATTATTTAAAGAACTTTCAATGTTGGCCAAAACTGTGGTTAATTCAACCTGTTTTATTGCTATATGCTGAGCAATGTGCTCAAGCACCTTATTATCAAACTTCTTTTCTACCTTCTCCATCAACTTTTCTTGATCGGAGGTATCCTCATTGAATTTATTTATAGCCTCTTCTAACTAAATCAAAATGTGTTGAGTAGAATCTACTTCAACACCTATAGCTTCTATAATTATATTTCAAACATTCTCAATTATTCTATATTCCTTATCCCTTTCAGACCTTAGTTGCTTCTGTGTAGCCTTCATCTCAATTAGTTGACTAGCATACCTCATTTTTTCAAGGGTAGCATTTTCATAGTCAATCTTTGGAATTACTATCTCTATGTCTAAGTCAATGTCTTCAGGAATTTGCTTTCCAGTGATCATAAGTCTTAATGGTTGCTTTTGTTTGACTTTTGTGATCACTAGTTTGACCTTAGGAATAGACACAATAGTAGAGATGGAAGGACTAGCAGTGAAAACTAGGATGCTTGAGGGTTGAGTGCCAATAGGAGTATATACCAGATCAAAAATTGAAGTACTTGCCAAAAATGGTGATACACTCAGTAATGCAGTATTTGAACTAACTGGGTCTGAAGTAGATGCAGATAATGCTGACAAAATTGTAGAACAAATTGGAATTGATAAAAATTGTGGAACTTACTGCTATACTGACTGATGATGATAGAGCTAAGAAGGCTTGCTTGATAGCTAAAGAAGATGAATGCAGCTCCATAGATGAAGTGGTAGACACTTCCATTGAAGATACCTAGAGCTGAGATGTAGTAGGTGTAGATGATAAATCTGATGTAGATGTTATCAAACCTGCTAAAGCTGACTCCAACCTTGATAATGTCACAGTTTTATGTGGAGAGTGAGGAAGGGATGCAATAACTACTGCTACAATTTTTACCAGATCATCTTCCTCCTTATCTTCCTCTTCAGCTTCTTCCTCCTTGTCTTCTTCCTCTTTATCTTCCATCAGTGCATGTAGTTCTCCAGGTGAGACTGTGATGGATGGAGTGCTATCAAGCTCATCATCGTTGTTGCTATCATCATCTTTGATTTCCACTAGGTCTACACTGGGCTTATGTAGATGATAGATGTTTTTCCACATGTTTGTAGCATCATTTACAACATGCTCAATGTCTTTGATCAAAATCAAACAGGTGTGGAATCTAATCATCATTTTACTTTCATGGCTTTTCATATCAGTTTTTACTTTTGCTCAAGTGAGACTTGGTCGAAGATTCTTCAGGGATTGCTCATAAATATCTTTTATCATTTGGGTGGCTGACTCCCATCTTGATTACAATCTGGGTAAAAGCACAAACCTGTGTCACCTTTTATAAAGAAACGTGATATCAGAATGTGACAGTTCAATATTAATGACAAAAAAAATGGTATTTGTGTTTAAAATATGAAGATGATGTAAACTGATGAAATGTGTAGAATTGTATGAATTTTATGCCTATAATTTTTATAATTTTTTTGACTAAGAATTTATTCATTTTATTTTATTTTGAAGTCCCTTTTTTAACTATAAAAAATATACAATGTAGTTCCCGTCAAACAAGTATGTTAAAATTATCCTTTCTTGTTCTAATTTGAAAATATTTTATAGATGACATGTATATCAAGTGAACAAAAAAAGAAATAATTATTTTTGATGTATATTTTCTTTGTTATAAGTACTCAAGTTTGACCTTGTCAAGATCCAACAGTTTTTTCCTCCCGTCAAAACTTCTCTATCAAATCTATACCTTCTTGAAAAAAAATTACATATTCATGAAGAGGATTCTCTCCTCTAGTGATAAATATAATTTTTTTATTTTTTTGATATGATTTACTATTTTTTCATTTTTTGAGAGAGCATCTTTTGAAATGTTGAAATATCGGCTTATAATATTTTGAGATTATAACATATTATAACTAATAAAAACACTCAAAAATTTATATAATGATGATTTTGAATCTGAGATCTATAAAAGGGTATTTTTAGTTTTTGAAAAAAAAAGAGTTTTGATAGAGAAATGAGATTTGACCGAAACAAGTTTTTGTATCACAAACGCTGACACAGATTTGTGCTTTTACCCATCTCTCTAGAAGTTCTTTTGAGATTTGAGGGGCAATCTGGTCTGGGGAGTATTTCCATTTACCCATCTTACTAAGTACCAGTTCCTCAATCTGCATTTTCTCAGCATTAGTTCTAGTTTCAAATTTCAATGCCTTGAAATTTGTGATGCCATCTCCTTCCTCCAATTGTTTGAACCTTTGCTCGAATGTGGGTGTAGCCCTGACTAGTATAGGTTCCTGCTTACCTTTTCTGGTTCTTTTGGTAAATACTATAGTAGGCTTTTTCTTAGGTTTGGTAATGATTACCTTACCTTTCTTCTTTGGCTGTTCTTTTGCAGATTATTCTTCTCCTTCTTCTTCTCCTCCTTCTTCTTCTCCTCCTTCTTCTTCTTCACCTTCTTCATCTTCACCTTTTTCCTCAGTGAGCATAAGAGGACCGGTTGAAGTTTTCAATTTGGCTATTTTCCTCTTGCCCTTGCTTATGGCCTGTGGTAGCTTGATTTCAAGCTCAATTCTGGCCTTAGCTTCTTCATATGTTCCAAAAATTTGTTGCCTTGGGTCTACTGGCTCATTTAACAGTGCTTCTATAATATCTCTGGCTTCATCAATATTTACCTTATAGGGAAGAGGTTTCACCCATGCAACTCAGGGTCTGACTGCATGAATGTATACCTTGTCACAGTCAACCATGAAGCATACCTCATCCTTATAATCTTCAACAAGCTTGGGAGGAATTTTGAATCTATTATTCATCCTTTCCTTGAAGTCTTCAAAATAATTATCCATAATACTATCAAAATTTTCACCCATCTCTACTACAAACTCATTTATTTGATACAAAACTAGAATATCTTTTCTCCATACAACTATACCTTTTGAAGGGAAAAACTTTCGTACATAGAAAAATAAAAAAACTAACAAAGAACCAAATTTACAAGAGTTTGTTTTAGAGGTCCTTATACTGTCCATGGTTTTATTAAGCTGTTTCAACAGCACATCTGCTAGGTCAAACTCAATGTTTTTCTTCACAACCTTATAGGCTAAGTCTACAGCCTCACAAGGCACGCTATTCAATCTGTTGGAACTATAGATCTTATGTGCAATTAAATAAATTTTGAATCCTAGCTCTACATTAGATACATTGTTAGGTTTCAATCCTCTGCCATCCCATTTGGCTAGGGTCAGCTTCTGAAGTTCATCCTGACTTAGGGTTTTAGTGGTTTTGGATTTGCTTAACATAGGTAAACCCATGATCTTATGAATCATCTTCTTTGTTATTAGGATGGGTTGCTCTAACCACAATTGACCATTATACACATGGCTTAAAATGTATCTTATCCATTTCATTTGAAAGCTCCTTGGTAAGTGTGGGATATGGGTAAAACCTTTGGTTTCCAGATGCTTGTGCTCGAGTTTGAGGGTTCCATCCACACATAACTTGGCTAGGGCATTATCCATATCTAGTGTCCCTATCTCTTGAACAATGCATTTGAAATGAGTATGAATTTCATTTATAAGTAGTACCTTTGGTGGAATCTACGATTGGGCTCCATGCAGGTCAAGTGATTTAGCTATGTTGGGAACAAGCTTGAAGCTAGGTGCTTTCCATTCCACTCCCTTCACAAGAATTTCAGAGCCTCTCTTTGCCTTGCTATTTCTAGCACTTGTGGATGCCATTGCTACTCGATGAGTGAATGATTTTGTAAAACAAGTTCTTCGCTGAAAAATCACTTCAAATTGCTTGAACTCAGTTTCATGCTTTTGGAGATCTCTTCGCTCCCTATATTCTAAATTTGCAGTGAAAAATGAGATCAAATTTTGCCCCTTTTGATGAAAAATTAGCCATTAATGCTCGGGTATGAAGGTAGCTGAGATGACCTAGGGTCTGTCAGATAGTCACCAACTTACTCAGTAAACCTTGCAACTCAGTAAACAAACAAAACTTTTCACATTACCGACCTAGCTCGGTTAAGTCTGAAACCAACCTTGCTCGTTAGATGCACCATAGTGAATTATGTCTTATATCTGAAATACTGATTTGTCTTTTGCACTCCTTCATTCTGGAACTGTTTAGGATATTGCTTGAAGATGCAGTCCCTAGTCTTCCTTGATGATTCTTAAGTAGAAATGGTGGAGTCACCCACTTCTTGAGTGACATTACCATCATTTGAACTTTCTAGCTCAATAGATTTAGGAATCCACTATTGTCTCATCTATTTTTGAATGTTGTCAACTCTAGCTTTCTTTTCATCTTCAATTCTTCCTATATTCATAAAATTCTTGGATATATGACCAAGTTCGGTACATGTATAACATCTTATAGTAGTATCTTTCTTCCTTAGGTGATGTCGTGCACAGTTTATTCCAATGTGTCCATATTCTCCACAATAGTGACATCTGTACCAAATATTGTAGTCCCAACCAAATATTGCTTTGATAACCTTTTTTGCTGGATTGAAGGCTTTGGATCTACATTTAGATGCCTTGTGACCTTGTTTCTTGCATTTGTGACATTTTTCTTCAAACTTTGGTTTCTCTTTGCATTCATTTTCTTTGTGACCATGCTGATTGAAATTGTAGCATTTACCATTACTCCAACATTTGTTAGATGTATGACCTAACTTACCACAGTGATTGCAAGTAGGTCTTTGATTCTTTTGGGTACCCTGTTTGGAAGATTCACCTTCTTCATTATATCCAAGGCCTGCTTTACCTTTTTGTCTATGAAGATTTTGCTCATTTTGCTGATTCAATTGATCCATATCTGCTTGAGATTTTATCATCCTTTCATTTACTTTCTTTTCAACATTTCAGTCATTTTCCAAACTTTCATTGATTTTTCTTTTAGATCTCAGATCACTTTGTAAGCTTGCATTGATTTGTCTTTCAGTGATTAAATCATTTCTCAAACTTTCATTCTCAGATCTTAGATTCATAATTTCTCCATTTACATTAGATAGTTGTGATACAAGATCTTCATGCTGAAGGGATTGATTATTTCTTATCTCTAAGTCTTCATTTTCTTTGTTTCTTTGTTCCAAAACTTCACATAGCCTAATGGATTGGATTTCTTGTTCTCTTCTAAGCTTTCTTACTTCTTCCTGTAGAGATCCATTCTTTACTAGGAGTTCCTTGATTGCTTCATTAGCTTCATTTGAACTGCTTGATGGTAAAAGGTCTTCAATCCTTTCTTCAATATACTAATGATCATTCATTTGTCTTGCAAGTTCCTTTCTTCTTTTTAAAGATTGAGAAAGATGCTCCTTTGCTTCTTTGAGTTGAGCCATGGCTATTTCCAGATCTAACTTTTCATTCTCAATAGATTTGTCAAGTCTGAATATCTCCATTGTCCTTTATCTTTGCTCAAGCTGTCAAACTTTATCCTGAGAACCACAATGCTCTAATACCAATTGTTGTAAATAATCAAGACTAACAAGGTTACTGAGAGGGGAGGGTTGAATCTGTAACTCTAAAACTTTAAATCAATTCTGCATAATAAAATATTCACCATTCATCCATCTAATCTACTGTATGCATGAAAAGATAAAAATTTATAACACATGAACACACTGATTTGGTGACCCAGAAACCTTCCAATTAGAAAGTAAAACTGGGGTGGGGATGATGCCCACAAAATGTCAATACTGCAGTATAAAGTTGGCCGATTAAGGCTTACAATGATCACTTCTGATGATTTTCCCTATTAGGAGCAAGTAGGATTGCGAGATCCACCTTGTTAAAGGATTTACAAACATACAATGAAGTATGTACTCTGTTAGGAGATTTACAAAAGACTATTAAGTCTACCTTGTTAAAGGATTTAACAAACTAATTCACCTATTAGGATGAAGCAGTGGATCTGGTTACAACTGATTGCTGATAAGATCCTTTGTGCTCTGATCACCTGATGTGATGGATATAGCTTTTTTGCATCAATGTTGACCTTTTTGTATTCCTCTATTCTACTAGTGATTCGCTTTTTCTCTTCTCAAAATATTGCAACACAAGACCAACAATGGCATACAACATCGCTTCTTTTCAAATGATATATACTATTCCAATATTTACATTGGCAAGGTTGGCCAAACACAAGTGAACAAAACATTACCGAGTCGTCCAGATGGTAGAAAACTTGGGTTCTAGCATCCACTACAATACACTACATCGCCATGCACTCAGTAAGAGTAGAGGCATGATCCATACTAATCATTCTAAGTTGCTTGGAACTCGGTAACCATTGGTGACTCGGTGAATATTGTGTCACTCGGTAAAAACTGAATCCATTGATAACCTTCTTCACTTGGTAAATATTTATTCCTTCATTTACCTTGTTTACTCTGTAAACACTAAGTTCTTCATTTACCTTGATCACTCGGTAAACACTAAGTTCTATGTTTACCTTGATCACTTGGTAAACATTAAGTTCTTCATTTACCTTGATCACTTGGTAAACACTAAGTTCTTCTGATGACTCGGTGAGCACCGACTGCTTGGTAAACACTGTGAAGCTTGGTGACCACTAACTGCTTGGGGAACACTGTTCTTCTCGGTAACCATTGTTCTGCTCAGTAACCACTATGAACTTGGTAAATATTGTTGAAATGCACATATGCTTGGTTTCCAAACGAATGCTTGATATCAACTATAGACTAAGTGTTGAGCTTGGTAAGCATTCAAAATTCAATAAGTGTTGTAACTAATGACAAATATATCATAATTCCAACACAAAGATCTTTTAGAGTCATCACACACACTTGTAAGATAGATTTTAGAACATAATTTATAACTTGACAAATCTAAACTAGACTTTCAGTTTGTAGAAACTTGTAGACCATCAAACCACTTTTGAAGATTTACACACTTGGAAAAGGAGACAAACACATTTGATGATTTTTAACTCTAAAATTTACAATAGCACTTTAAAACATTGCCTAGCTGAACTACTTGATGATAAACTTACTATGTTTGTAGCACACAATTTTCGTCCAACTCTTAAAATGTTGTTGTCATGAATGAGGTAACCATTGGGAGACATTAATCTTTAGAAAATAAATGGGAAACAAATCAAAACCTTGTTGTAGAAAATTCTTCCTATTAACTTATTGAATCTCTTTACAGATTCTCCAGGTTTGTTTATCATATGCAGTCAATATAGTCCCCAGTAGAGTCACCATTTTGTTGGCTGACTCAGATGGGTAAAACACAACTTAAATATATGACCATAAATGCACAAATTATACTAGACTCCACTACCTATACACTACAACATTTGGGGTCAAATTGTGATGGCAATTTGTGATAGTGGTGTTATTTGAGGTCATTTTCATGTTTTTTTTTTTGCAATTGTCCCCAAATCATCGCAATACCAATTTTGGCATCATAATTATCATGTTCGTGTAAGTGTAAACAAAAAGATAAAGAAAACATGACATAAATCATTCTCCTTTTGTTTTGATTGTGAAGAACTACATGTGGAAGAGGTGCAGAGCTTGTAAGATTATCGCGCCCTTGTGATCAGTGCATTTTTTTGTAGTGCCCTAATGATCATTGTATTTCATTGTTATGCCCTTGGGATCTCTATGCCCTTGCTCTATGATTTTCTTCAAGTGGAAGAGAGTTACCTATGTAAATGTTCTTTTCTTTTCCTTCTAAACATGTATGTCTTTATATTTTCTTCTAAAAATGTATCTCTTTAAATATATATATATATATATATGTATATATATACATATATGTATATATATACATATATATATATATGTATATATATATATATATACATATATATATATATATACATATATATGTGTGTGTATATATACATATATATATACATACATATATACATATATATATGTGTGTGTGTGTGTATATAGATATATTATATATATATACACACACACATATATATATATATATGTATGTATATATATATGTATATATGTATGTATATATATATATGTATATATATATATATGTATATATATAGAGATAGAGAGAGAGATCTTTTTAAGGTGCTTACTACATATTAGCTCATAATAGAAAATTTCATCTAGTTCCATACATATTCTAAAATCCAAATAATAAAACAATTAAACTCACTCAACGTGTGCTAAGTGACTTACCTCAAGATCTTGCACAAAAATAATGTAGACAAGAAAAAATGGGCAATGTTTGGAAGAAATTTTACAAAAACATATCATTAAAGATATTTTTAGAAAGAAACAAGACATAACCTAGTCAAATTGGTCTAGTTGCTGATTATGTAGGTTGATTACAAATTCCTATAGAACTATCATTAGATTATGTATGATAAAAGAAAAAATCAATTGTTCCCAACTAACAATATCAAATATAGTTTTTCAAGGAGACAAAATTACATATGGAGATGCATCACTTGCATGAAAAGCATGAAGTGCATTCCCCAACTTATAATGAATGGTTGGATATAAGGGCTCCATGGGCTAGCTCAATAATGGAAGCCAAGGATGTAACCATGCATGTATTGGCATAGTCTCTCTATGAGGATCCCAAGTATCTATTGTTGTTGTTAATTTGGGAATCACTATATGATCCATAATGCTATGAAGTAATCAAGCTTGTAGTAACTTTTCCCATGTTTCCATAAAATGTAGCATAGGGTCAAGGTCCCTTGGCTCTTAGGAATTTGTAGTATCTATTCTCACTTCTTAAAGAATAACTTCAATGAAGAGTTGAGTGTAAGGAGTTGAAGAAGCAAGTTTTGCTTCTATGTAAATGCAATAATCACGAGGCTCATTCCCTTGTAGTAGCCTCTCCCACAATGACATTGCCTCTAAAAAATGTAAAGGATGTTGAAGTGACCTTAAAACACTCTTATAAGAATGGAAAAAAAATGCAGATGCAATATATGACAAATTGCACAACTTGTAGTCTTTATATTTATAAAGAGAGATCTTTTTCAAGGTGCTTATTACATATTAGCACAATAGAAAAATTTATCTAGTAGCATACATATTCTAGAATCCAAATAATAAAACAATCACACTCACTCAACCTATGTTCAGTGACTTAGCTCAAGATCCTACACAAAAATAATGCAAACAAGAAAAAAATGGGTAGAGTTCGCAATAAATTTTACAAAAAAATATCATTGCAGATATTTTTAGAAAGAAACAAGCCAAAACATAGTTAAATTGGTCTAGTTTTTGATTAGTTGGGTTGGTTACAAATTCCTGTAAAATTTTCATCATATTAGGTAAAATAAAACAAACAATCAATTGCTTCCAACTAGCTGGATCAAATATAGTTTTTCAAGGAAACAAAATTGCATATGCAGATGCATCACTTTGATGCCAAGCATGAATTGCATTCCCCAACTTATAAAAAATGGTTGGATATAAAGGCTCCACACATTGGACCAACAATGGAAGCCAAGGATGTAACCATGCATGTATTGGCACAATCTCCCATGAGGATCCCAAGTACTTATTATTGTTGTTAATTTGGGCATTACTATATGATCCAAAATGTTATGAAGTATTGAAACCGATAGTAACTTCTCCCATGTCTCTAGAAAATCTAACATAGGTTCAGGGTCCCTTAGCTCCTAAGAATTTGTAGCATCTATTCTCACCACTAGAAGAATAACTTCTGTGAAGATTTGAGTGTAAGGAGTTGAATAATCAAGTTCTACTTATGTATAAATATGAACTAATCATAGGGCTCATTCCCTTGTATAAGCCTCTACCACAATGGCATAGGATGTTGAATTGGTTCCCAACCTTGAAACACTCTTATAAGAAATGGAAAATAAAATCCATATGCAATACATTCAAAATTGTACAACTTGATAGGCTAGTCATAATGGAAGTAAGAAGATAGTTACTAGCATATGAGAAGATCCAATAAAGCACAAGCACAAGTTGGGGGCGTCTATCCCTTCTCATATTGGAAATTCAAGCGAGATCTACCCATTAGTCATAGCATAGGGGCAGATGAGAAATAATTTTACACTAGGCCTTTATAACACTCACCCCAACTTCAATCCACAACATCAAATTCAAAGGGCATATGAAGTTAAGTATAAACATATATAGCTAATATTGAAGATCATTGGATTTTAATATAATTTTTTACTATAAGGTAAAGACCTATAAGGATCAGTGGATTTGATAGTAAATAGGTTATAACTTATTTTGAAGTTGTTTGAGGAGGATAGAAGCTATTTCCAAGGTGATCATGACACAACAAGAAAGAAATTAATTCCTGCTATAGATTGGTCAAACAAAGATGAAGTATTGACAAAATAATGATATGTATTTAACATTATTCACTTGCACATGGATAAACTAATAGATGGCTAAGTTGAAGGAAAATTAATTCCATTAAAATATGAACTAATCAAAGACGTAGAAGAACCAACTAAGGAATCATGTGAACAACTCCTTGAATGTTCAAGAAAACAAGAAGAAGAATGGAGGGATTGAAAAGGAGTTACAAACAAGAGGAAGGGGATAGAGGAAAATGGGCCACTTGAAAAGAAGAAAAGGTCAAAAGCAAAGATGGCTTCACAAGTTGTGAGTGAATTAGAGAAAATAAGAAGTTCAAGTTCAGGGTACTCACCATTATGTCAAAGTATGAAAGAGGTGGATTTCCCCTCTAATGAAAGTAAAGAACAACATATTGAGAGATATTTTTTGATCGATATTAAGGCCCTTTCAAATGATGATCAAATAAGGCCCTAAGGTGAAAGTGTCTTGGACATTGGTTTGAGCACCCAAGATTTTGATTAAGGAATTCAAATTCATGAGGATGAACTAGGTGAGATCTCCTCTGTGATATAGTTATCAAATAGAATGTGATGTGGAAATTAATAATAGCCCAACCCATTAGAAGTTAGCAAGGTAGATCTAATATTTACCTTTGGATTTGGTTTTCTTCATGTAATATTATTTTATTTCCAAGGTTGATTCCTATATGGGTTCTATTCCCCCATATTTTCCATATTTTTATGTATTGGTGTAAATTTCATAATAGATTCATAAAGGTTAGACTTGTGGGATTGTAACTAGTCAATTTTTTTGGCAAATTCCCTAGGAAAAAAAAATGTCTAGCCCATTTTGTTGCCTAAATAGAATGTGCAAGAAATTTTTCTACACTTATAAAAACTTCAAATTTACTATAAAGGTTAATATTTTCATCTTTTCAATTATGGTGATTACAAGTTTTTGTTTTCATTCATTAGTTTGTATTTTCCAAAACTATTTAATTATGTTTTTTTGAATCATTTAGCTTGCAATATTATTTTAAATTCCCCCAATACATTTCATCCCTCATCATAAAATTATCACATTTAGCACTTGATTTTAGCTTGAGCCTTCTGAGGCATCTTTCTTTCAATCACAAAAAAGGGGTGGAAACATCTCATTGATACCAAATAGACATCCCCACCTATCTTTCTTTAATGTAGATTTGTATTCTCGCTAGAAGAATAACTTCAGTGAGGAGTTGAAGAAGCAAGTTTTGCTTCTATGTAAATACTATAATCATGAGGTTCATTCCCTTGTAGAAGCCTCTGCCACAATAAAATTATCTCTAAACCATGCAAAGGATGTTAAAGTGGTTCCCAACCTTGAAACACTATTATAAGGAATGACAAAGAAAATGCAGATGCCATACATGACAAATTGCACAACTTGTAGTCCTCCCTATATTTGGATTGTAAATTCACAAAGATGCTTGCAAGTGATTCCAATGTCATAGTAACTACTACAAAACTTTCATGGATCTATCTAGTGCTCCCATAATATCTTCTATATTGTCTAGTTTTTGTTTTTGTTGTTCAGTCCCTTTCTAAAGTCACTCCTTCTCCTTCTGGTATATTGCCATAGACTCTCTCTCATGCCTTAAATTTTGATCAAAATTTTGAATATCTACCTCTACCATATCTAAAATCAATTTCATATTGTATTGTAAAACTACATATGTGTTTCATCCTCAATAACTTTCATTTCAGCATTCAATTTTTCAAGATTGGTCAACACCCTCACTTGCAGACCTCTCACGTCAAGCACTTTTTGTATTTTTTCAACAACATGTTCTTTCTTCTGAGCTAACAATTCTTTAGTTGAATTGTTTTGTAAAACATTAGTTTTTTTTAACAATTGTAAACTCTTAGAAAATGCATTTTTATTTTTTATTACACATTAATTACACCAAATTTTTCTTTGAAAACCATATGTGCAGATATAAACATTAAGTATAACATGTCCAATATTTTTGCAGACATACACATTAATTACACTAAATTTTTCTATCAAAACCACATGTGCATAAATAAACATTAAGTACAACATGTCCAATATTTTTGCAAGAATACACATTGATTAGACCAAATTTTTCTTTCAAAACCATATGTGCATATATAAACATTAAGTACAACCAACTCAATAAGAGTACAAGAATAAGTTATTCCTATGAAGTAGGATCATGTCAAATAATAAAATAGAATTTGATCAAAATAGGGAGACAATTTCTAGATTTGTATCCAACTTTAAAACAAAAGGCAATCGTAAATTTTATTGTCCTTGTAAGGGTTGTAATGACTTAAGGACAAGAATAATAAAAGAAAAATAGCTAAGTGACATTGTAGAGAGAATGGTCGCACTAAAGGGGGGCTTCATTATCATCCATTGGTAAGTTGTTTGTTATATTGTTTTCACAAATAATAAACATATGAGCCACACAATGAGGGTTTGATTATCATCATTTTTATATAGGTCAATCTCCCCAGGGTAGTATGTGATATGGACCAACACATCTCAAAGGAGCATGGAGGTGTAAATATGAAGGAACATGGAGGTATGAGTATTGAAGGAGAATATTATGATCCAAAATGGAAGATAATGATCATGCGCTAGAAAACACATTTGAAGAAGATGGTGCAAATGCAGTGATCCATGACATATTTGGTACTGGTGTTGCTAATGATGATAATGATGTTGATGTGGTCCATGATATACCTCTACTTGAGAAAGAAAACACAACCCTTTATGAAGGATCTAAATCAATCTTCTCTTTGTTGTATTGTTGTTGGTGAATTTGAAGGTTATGAATCATTTATCCAACATAACAATGTCATGTATGTTAAGGTTTTTGATATATGTCATTATAGTATATAAAAGGTGAAATATGTACCATTAAGATTGTTTATACTAAAAACTTATATTTTTTGTTGTAGATTGCTAGGTGACTATTTGTTACCACCATTAAATGTTCTCCCTCACTTGTATCAAGTATTATGTACCACTATGAAACATATTGGAATGGAGTATCAAGAAATAGATGCTTGTCCTAAAGATCATGTAATTTAAAATAAATAACACAAAAATGAAAAATAATACCCCAAATGCCATACAAGCAAATATCAAGATGATCAAGTGAAAAAAAAGGTGCCTCACAAGGTTCTTCATTACATCCCCATCCTTCCATATCTTAAATGATTATTGGGGTGTAGTAGTTTGGCACAATTAATGGGTTACCATGCATGCAATAGAAATTGAGATGACATTATTTGAGTTCCCGTGGATGGTTTAGCATTTATGGAAATAGTGGAAAGATGGCCACATTTTAAAGAAGAACCTTGAAATCTCGGGCTTTCTCTAGAAACTTACAGCATCAATCCATTTGGAGAGATGGGTTTTGTTTACTCAGTGTGGCCTATTTTTTTAATCAAAAATAACCTTCCTCCATGGATGTCAATAAAGAAGGAGCACATTATGTTGGAAATGATCATTCCAAACATTTTATTATTTTATTTTTACGTACATGTAAAAATGTCTTGGAGTGAAATGGCTATAATAATTATATGATGTTGTTCATTCAACTAGAGGTAAGTATTAAGTGAAGATATGAATGTATATATTGTGCATCTTATTAACAAGTTACCTATGTTATGATATGGTTTCACTTGTTATGATATCTCTAGACCAATTGGACAAAAACAATTTCAATTCCATGCAATTCTTATGCAGATAATTCATCATGCCCCCGGGTTGACACATTTTTGTGGTATGTTATTCTCAAATCTAGTTGTACATGATAATACTAATTTCAAAAATGAACATATTTAATCTAATTGTATCGTTATCTTGTAGGTCTTCAAACAAAGGGAAAATTTGTATCTCCAATGTGTGGTTCAAAGATGAAATTACATCATTCCAAAAGCTTAAGAAATCAGATGTTTGATGAGAATAGGTACTTCCTCCAAATAAATCATAAGTATCGAAGTGAAAAAAAAAATTTCAATGAGAAAGAAGATACTATATCAAAGCCACGAATAATGACACCTCATCTATGATAATTGGAATATAATAGAATTTGAGGTAGTATCGCTCCACCTAATGGTTTATGTTGGAAAATTATATATTTTGATTGTATTTTGTTGTCTACTTATGTGATTTGATGATCATGAAGGTCATCAAGGAATCATTGACCACCTTCCAAAGGGACTAAAATGTTATCCCAAAGAATTTAGTATGTTAGACTACTATGAGCAGTTGACTACAAATTGTGCATTTTTTTCATACTATGCATATTGGAAAGAATGTAACAAAGACACTATAGAAAATATTGGAAGAAAGGTGTGACAAAGAAAAACTTGCCAAAATTTGTAGTAACATTCATGATTCCAATCATCCAAGGAAAAATATCATTGAATCAAATAGAAATGGAGACTAGATTAATACAAATCCCCTTCCTTGGTTATTAATAGAGCAGCAAAGTAATTCCATAAAAGAAGTCATATGAAATTTTTTTATTTCCTATAGGATTTGCTATGAATATAAGTAATATCATATCAAAGAAAAGTGAATTTGGGCTAGGGCTTAAAATGCATGATTGGCATACCTTCATCAAGATAAGTTACAATCTTTTGTATTTACAATATATTTGTGAAACTGCATTCAATTTCTATTGTATTACATTAGAAAATAATAAAATGAGCAGTTGGAAATTGTTGTATAAATGAGGTAAGTAGTAATATCAAACAAGTGATATATGATCTTGGAAAATAAATGACGTAAGTAGTAATATTTTTTCAATATATCAAACAAGTAATATATTGTAAAGTCTCATATTTATATGATTTTGCGTCTTGGATCCCTTGTAGGTGTTTGTCATCTAAAGAAATTCATAAAGAAGATATAAAATATTGAAAGAAAATATTTTGTCTACTAATGTGTGAAATGCAAAAGTGTTTACCTTCAACTTTTTTCAATGCACAAGAACACTACCTCATACACCAAATTGAGGAAATTGAATTGTGTGGACCTATACAACCTAGGCCAACGTGGATGGTTGAGAGACACTTGAAATTTTTGAATGGTTTGGTTCAACAAATAGAAAGTCTTGAGGGCTCTATGATTGAGGGATATATGGTATACCAGATGATGTTGTATGTTACTCAATATCTTCCTAATCTTGCAACAAAGACACACATATAGATTGCATTTGGGATCTCAAATCCATTAAAAAATTCTAATAGGAGTACTCAGTGGTGAATGATAGATTGAGGAAAGTGAAAGGTAATAAATTATGAGATGTTATTGTAGTTCATTAATTCTTAATCTTCAAAATAAATCTGGTGTAAGTCATCTATTTACTTTTGTACAACTACTAAAGAGTGGGTTGTGATACATTTGTTTATTGTAAACAATTAAGATTGGATGACAGTGTGGATTGAATGATGAAAAAATTCTAGTCATAGATTAAAATGGGAATCTGTGTCTTCATTGGTTAAACAAGCTCATTGTAATGGAGATCCCAATGTTACACAAAAGAAAATAGATTTGGCATATGGCTTAAGAGATCTCTAGGTACTTATAAGTTTTTTAATCAACTATATGTTTTGAACTCATGATGCAATATTTATACATGTTTGACATTATTGTTGGTGAAACACCACAAGGTTATGTATTGTAATGGTTATAAATTTCCCATCAAATATTTTGATTACATGAAGAGAACTTGGGATTCTGGGATGAGTCCAGCATAGTCTTCCTAGTGACCAATATTTCATCCAGAAATGACTGACATCCTCGAGAATCTCAAAATTGATACTATGGAATTTTGGTTGATATACTTGATTGTGACTTTAATTCCTTCAAATTGAGCATGAGAATGGTTTCCAATGACTAATACAACATTTTTTGAGCTAGTTGGGGATGCGCCCTATGTTCTTCCAACCCAATGTGAGAAGGTATTTTACTTAGAGATTCCACATAAATTGGGTTGGTCAATTGTTGTTAGAAATATTCCAAGAGGAAGGTTGATAAAGTATAATGTGATGAAAGAAGATACCAAGAAAGAAGAAGAAGTGGATCATGATCAAGTGTTAATTAATCATACTCCTAATGCAAATGATGTTGCTACTGATCATGATAATGATGACGACAATGATGATGATGATGATGACGATGATGAAAATGATGACCATGATAGTGGTAATGATGATGTCAACAATGAAAATGATACTAATGATGAGATGGATGAATAAGAATATCAATGATAGGGGGTCTGATTAACTAACATTGGAGGGGGGTTCAATTATCAATGAGAAGAATGAAATATACAACTATGTGATAAATTCTTATGCTATTTAATATTTAGTTTCTCATAGATCAATGTTGAGAGTGAAGGCAACTTTGATGTGCCCTTTAGCTACAAATATCTATAGAAACAATGGGTCCCCAATGAACTTCCTCCAATTAACACTGATTTTGGTGTTAGAGAGAGGATATATCACATAACACCATCCTCATTACATGGTTTGTCCTATTTTCCATGGATGACATAAAAGTCTCTTACACCAAGGTTTTTGAATTGATGGAGTATGTCGGACCTTGCTGTGATTACAATAGTTGGATGCAGATTGTTAGATATAAAGAAGTATGTGTAGGTACAAGTTAGTGAAAAAGATAAAATAGTAGCTATATACATTGATAGAAGGCCAAAAGCATGAGGGAATATTATAGGTTTTATAAATAGTACACAACTTGCATCAACTAAGAAGCGACCCAATTGCATATTTGAGGTGTGCAAGGGAAATCATGTATTTGTATGTGTGATAAAATCAATATGTGGATGTGAAGAGATTCTTATTGATTACAATTTAAATCATATAGATTCAAACAAAGACATTATCATGGGTGAGGTGGTACATACTATACACATTTAAAGTCAACTCCAATCAATGAATCCAACACACTATTAAATTTTTATATTTTTTGTGCAAACTTATAATAATTACACGTGTTTTAACATGTCTCAATTTTATTTTTTAAATATAAGGATACACTATGGATCAATAGCCATAGGAAACACATGGCAACGATGGTTCTCATGGGACTTATTCTTCCTGATAGGTAAAACTCATTGTTATTGTAGAAATTAGATACAAGAAATCTGTTAATGTATATTTTTTATTATTTTTTATTCTTCAATACTATTTTGGAATGATTTTAAATATAGCACTAATAATACTACTCTCATAAACAAGTTGTGATCAGGAAAAGGGAAAGGAAAAATTAGTTTATGAGGAGTCGAATGATGAGCATGATGAATCCATTATTGATTCTACATCAGTCATTATCCTCTAGCTATAGTCCAAAAGGTGCTTCATGATTTAGCAAGAAGGTTAAAGAAATTGGCATCAAATCAACCTCAGACTCCTAAAATATAATAGATAGAGGATGAGTTGATGCACCAAGTTCATACATATATAGTAAGCATTAATGTAGTTTTTAATTATTAAAAAATTTCAATAATGGTTTTTATAGTATACTCTTTTATTTATGTCAATAATTCATAAGATTCTGAGGACATACAAGCATGATTCCCTAGAGGATGATACCTTAGGTGGTTCAAGTACATCGCATGTTCTATCCTAGACTTATGTTTTGCTAGAACAAAACTTTTTTTTAATAGCTCTAACAGTCTTATTTTGTTGTGCTCTAATAATTTCATTTTTTAGCTCCTACCATTGATCATATGTTCACTACAATGCCTACTACAAGGAATAGAACTAAAGAAGCATTGTTGACTATAAATTTGGCAAAGCATAGCATGGTGACAAATGTGGTTGCATCGCCTATTAGTAAGTAGATTCCTCTTTTTCTCTCTCATTTTTCATGTGTTTATTTAACTTGAACTATTATTTCTTAGGGAGTATTTTGTAATATTGTATTTATTTGATGTACAAAGAGATGAGAAAAATCTTGGGTGTACCCCTATTAGATGTACAGGAACAATAAATAATTGTGATCAATTGCTCATTAGTAATGAAGATAGTCTTCCCTTGAGAGTAGCCCAACTTCCAGGTACTTTAAATATTAATCTTTTCTTTTACTATACAATCTTATACTCATAATAAAATGCACTAACCTTTCATTCAATCCCTTGTAATAACTACTAATCTCATTGTTATTTTGTAGGGAATAATCTATTTTATGGAAAACTTAATGATGAATGTTTGTGTATATATGGGTTGACCATACACACATGGTATCATATTTTGATTACATTACTAGATCATGTTTCCTTTGATAAATTTCTTCTAGTAAATTAAAAGGTAGCTTTAGTTCACTCATGAATCTAATAGTTTTTTTATTTTCTTAAAATATGGAATTTGCAAATGAAAGAGTTAAAGGATAAACTCATTGATGCCATGAAAACACTTTTTGGACCCAACATCTTTCAAAGACTTAGGCTCCCTGAGAAAGAAGGCTAATATTTGAAGTGTATTAGGTACAACTATAGGACCCAAAAGAAAAAGAACCCTTATTATGAGCAGCTCACTTGTATTCCTATTATTGAGTGAGAGAATCTTAAAGAGGATGCCACTAAGAAAAAAGAAATAGATGATGGAGAAATGGTACCACCTGAGGAAAGAAGGTATTTCATAATATTAAGAATGAAATTATGTAATAATTACTCTTAATAATTATGTGATCTAACATATTTCAAAATTCACATAGGTTCTTGATGCATTGAAGGCAACTAAAGCAAGAAAAGAGAAGCACAGGCAAAACAAGATCATCTTGAGTGGATACTCAAAATTTGCTGCATGAATTGTAATTATAACTCAATTAAAAATTATATGTAAATATTTATAAATTGTAAAAAAATTGGTCTTTATGAAATTGATTACAAACAAAATTCATGATAACAAGAAAAAATTTAGGCCATGGAGTTAATAAAAACAACTGCTAAAGAGGACAATAAATTAGCCTGCAGACAAGGCTATACAACCATTGTTAAATGACTCAGAGCACTGAGTGCGCAAGGTTCTTCTCCTAGATCTATCCATGAGGTAACTAATTCAATTCATTCTTATTTCAAATTGAATACTTTAGCCATTACTCTATTTGATATTAAGTTCCAAAAATACAAGTCGTTCTATTTATTTTAAGTAAGGAAACAACGATTATATATTTGTTTAATACTTTAAAGTGAATATATTTATATGTATTAAAATGATTTATTAATATTTCTTATTATTTGTCTTGTATTTATATGTATATATTATTGATAAATGCACTAATTATTTACATTGGATTGCATCCTATCAATCCTCATACATCAGTCAAGCACCATGGAAGCATCGGTTGAAATGTGGATTGTATTACTCAAGGTATATATTTTCTATTTGATTTTTTATTTCTAAATTATTAATACAAGTCAATATTTTCGATTGACTTTGGTGTAGTAATACAAATTTAACTATAATATGTGTTGGAATTAAGAAAACATCTTGTATTGCAATTGCGAGGGATGTAGAGGTTGTTCCTAATGAGTGTGTTGAGGTCTGCTGGTGAGAAGAAATATCAATGGCAACATGGATATTCCTTTGCAAAAATATAGGGAAGGACAAGAAAAGAAAAAAAACAAAAAAGAAATGATTCATGTTAACTTATGTAACTTATTTGATGTTTATGTCTAGATGTTTTATTTATGTTCTATTGAATGTTCATGTGAATGTTCCAATGAAACTTATGTGTCAATGAATGTGATAATTCATAAATGTTACATTTTATTAATAAAATAAATATAATTTTAGATGTTAATGAGGAAGTTAGATGTTGTGGGGGGCCGGGGGGGAGGGAATGATCTTCTACCTCCATGCAATTGGCCCTGATTAGTAGAGAATATTAAACTATTCTTGAAACCAAGTGAAGCTCAACATTATCCTATGATTGCATGACAACTAACTATGTGAATCTCTTAGTTTCAGGCAACATAGAGGGATGCCATAGTTCAATATGCAATCTCAATTAATATACATACAACATTACGTGGAGCTATAAAAAACCCAATAGGTTTGCATTTTTCTTAGAGGTCTTTAATTAGGTATTTTAAGCTACCATAATTTACATAAATTAAATCATGTGACAAAATATAAGCTTGGTAGCACAATATCACATTTATATTACATAGAAAATTATCATGTTTAGGAACACAATATATTTTCTCAAAAAGATTTTGATTGCAACAAATGGAAGTTCAAAAATTTACAATACTAACAACTATTTTGAGAACCTTTAACATATGTGTGTTCTTTTTTAGCATAATCAATCCTTGAATTAGTTTCCTCACTATGTAACCTCAACGTTGACAGGTTGTTAGGTTTTTCTTATTACAATTAATAATTTCCACAATATTTTAAAAATCAAGTAATCTATTGTTTCAAGAAAAATGTTCTTGAATCATAAACAAGAATTCTAATTCTTATTTCAAAATTATGTTGCTTCTATATATCAAAATTGTTTGTAAATTTTCTTCTTTTTAATATTGTTTCCTCATTGGGTTTCATTTAGATTGCTTCGTTTAGGCATTATTTGAAGAAATCTCTAGCTCACACAGATTTAAAATGATTCATGAGAATATAAAAATATAAAAAATTCTAATTCAACTATTTTGAAATACCTGTATCTTACTAACGAATGACTCCACAACGGATATGTCATTTGCTACGATATCCAATGGCCACAATCTCTAATTTTTCTCTAAGCTTACAATAAATGGTGTATTCAAATGGGTATGTACTTAATTTGAGCATTTATAATGATTTTATGTTTTCTAAAAATTTCATCTTTTACAGTTTGTAGTATTTTTCCAATTGAAAATAATTTAGAGATGTCATATTAATGTGACCTGAAAGAACATCCAATTTTGAGCAATTACTTAATGTTAGTTGCTTAAATGATTTCAAATATTTCCAAATTTCTACCTCCTCAAATTTGCAGCAATTTTCCAATTCAAAAGCTTTCAGAGAAGCGATTTCTACTTTTTCCAACTCTTGACTATCTATTGAATCTAAGACTGGTTTTGACTATTTTGTATCAACACACTTAAGATGTTTACTAAGTTCATGCCGAGCTAGTAACACATGCTGAGTAAAATATGTATAGATGTTGAGTAAATAGTTGATGCTAAGCAATCTTTAGGTATCGAGTGAAGTTCAAGTGTCGAGCATAGTATACATGTCAAGTCACTATAGAAGCTAAGTGGAACAGAATTGCTATAGGAGCTGAGTGAACTAGTTTTTCTATATGAGCTGAGCATCAAAGGTAACAAGTGTTGAGTAACACAAATTGGACATAGTTGTTTTTAATTGCACAAACACCTATGTAAACCATTTTTTGAGCTGACATAGAAGAATCTCGAAGGATATTAAAGATAAGAATGAATCTTTTATATTACCTATGCAATTAGCATGTAGCCAATAAGAAAATTTCAATGAATTGAGCATGAAATGAAGAATGAATATGGACCATAGATTCATACCCAACCCTAAGTCTTCAAAATATTTAAAATGAGGACAAAACCCCATTGTATGCATGGATGAATGAAGTGTATGGGTGAGCTATAGTGAAATTCAGAGGTAAGTGTGAAAAGACTTAGAGGAACAGAGTAGCATTGCAACATTCACTTGATCGAGAATAGAGTATCATAAATTCAAAGAGTGACATATTAGATCAAGCAAGGATCAGGTCAGTAAGAGTAGAACAAGGATCTAGAATTAGCAATTGGAGATTGCAAAGCTATTAGGTAAAAGACTTTCTAATACTCTCTAGCAATTGTATTAGATAATGGAAATCCTATAGACCTAGGTTGACCTAGCAGCCATTTGTAAATCCTTTAGTAGGGTGGCATTCCAAGTGAATGTACTAAAGTCCTTTAACCAGGCCTACTTTTAGTAAGGTAGTGAAATCCTTTAACTAGGTTACTTTTAATAGAGTGTAATGTCTTTAACAAGATAGGCCTTTCATAGGGAAGACCATTGGAAGTGGTCAAACACTATAACCTTGAGTAGTTACACATTGCTAAAGTGATATTTTGTTGGTGTCATTTGCACCCTAGTTTTACCTTCTCATTTTGGAGGGTTTCTAGGTTATCAAATTTGTGTGTTGTCTATTTTCATGCATGTCTTTACTTTCAAGTTCAATAGATAGATTGAATTCATGTGAATGGTTTTAGTTAAAAGAATTTAAAAGGGTTAAATTTAGTTACTTATGATTCACCCCCACCCCCCTCTCAAAAATTTCATTTTCCCACTTGTTAATTCCAACACTATCAGTTATCCTGAGCTCCTTTAATGGCCTTTTGTTTCTAAACCTTCTATAATTTCCAATTTGGGGCACATTTTCAAATAAATTTGTTTTATAAGACTCAAAAAACCACCTAATTGTGGATAGTCATATATGATCATTCCCTTCAATTTAGGGAACTTTTGGAACTCAAATTCTTAAAGAGAAGAAAATTCTTAAGCTTTGAGTTCACCATTTAATTGTAGATAGTTACATATCTTGAGCTTATTCAATCTTGGGCACTTTCTCAAATAATTTTTTTTAAGAGAAGACAATTCTATAAGACTGAGAACACCATCTAATTATGGATAGTCATGTATCTGGACACACTCCAGTGATCTTTATTTTTCTACATCGTCTATCTTTTCCAATTCATAGCAACATTTAAAATCAAATTCTTTTAAAGAAGTTAATTTCACAAGACTAAGAATCCCACTTAATTTTAAACAATCAAATATATTGAGCTTCTCTAATGATCTTATCTTTTCCAAACCATCTATCTTTAAATTAAAATTTTTTAAGAGATGTTGAGTCTACAAGATCTTGAAGCCCATCTAGTCCTGGATAGTCATATATCAATAGCTTATGCAATGATGTGATGTTTTCTAAACTTTCTATCTTCTCCAATTTCATACACCATCCCAACTCAAACTCTTTAAGAGAAGCTAATTTTGCAATCCCTAGAAGCCTGTCTAATTTTGGACATAAATGTATTGTGAGCTTCTCTAGTGATATTATGTTTTCTAGACCATCTATGCTCTCTAATTTGTCAAGAAAGTACAAATCAATTTGTTTAAGAGAAGTTGAAACTTCTACCTTTCCAACTTTTTTCAAATCCACAATTCAATTATTTTTAAAGAAGCAATCCCTTGGAGTCTTGTAAGTGCCTTCAAATTTGGACAAAAAAAAAGCTTGAGATCATCCAATGATTTTATATATTCTAAATATTCAATCTTTTTCAATTTGTTACAGTTTTGTAATACAAGTTTTTTGAGAGAAATATACTCTGCAAATATTGAAAGATTGTCTATCCCTTTACTCATCTCTCACAATAATCTCATCTTTTCTAGACCTTCTATTTTATTCACCTTGTTGCTATCATTGAATGTGATATTTTATAAAGACACCAATTCTACAAAACATGGAAGCTCATCCAACTTCTTACTATTTTCTATTTGTAGACTCTTAAGTTCTTTCTAATCATGGACACCTTTGATTTCCATCAAAACCTCACTACATCTAACATCTAAAGAATTCAATTTTTCTGGAAAAGTTTCTAGCTCCCTCAAATTATCATTAAAAGAGAGGTCAAGGGTCTCAAGAGTGGGACAACTATCACCACCAATTGAAATCTTGGACACTTCTATACTATTTAGATTTTGATGCTCTTAAGCATGCCCCATGACCTAAAACGTAATTCACTAACTGGGGTGGACTTTATTGTGGGGATTTAAATATTGACTAATGATTTTTGTAAACATTGCACTCTTTTATCTTCTATAGTCAAATATTTAAAGAGAGAAAGATGCTCCAAAGAATCTGGTAAAGATTTCAATATCTTGCACCCTTTGATTCTAAGTGTATTTAAGGGAGACAAACTCATGATAGAGGTTGGAAATGTCATTAGGAACTCACTCCCTATCTCTAGATTTCTATGCTCAGTGTTATTACACTAAAGCCAAATGAGCTCTTTGGATATCTCACTAAATTCCCCACTTAAAAATTCTTTACCAGTAAAAATCTTCAATCCAAGTAGGGAGGGTACGAGGCTTCACTCTCCTTAGTTTGTGGTGTTTATTATGAGCTCCCCATTCTATTGGTAATAATTATTACTAACTATGGTTATTATTCTTCGGACTCATATTGCTTCCTAAATTATCAAAGTAAAGATAAGAAATATTTTAGAGCTGATTATAACTAGAGAAGTTGGGTTCCCTATCCATGATTATTAATGTCATAAAAAGAGGGCATTGAATTCACCTTTTGAGAAGGAATATTTTGAGAACAAAGGTGGAACACTTCCATGACTAATAAATCCATATAAGAAGACATTGACTTCACCTCAATAACTTGCTTTGGAGACCAAAGGCCATATGGCTCCTATCCATTTGCAATGTCCCTCCCCATGTCCTCAAGTGATTGTGCACTCTTATCCAACCATCTTCATCCTCCTAAACAAGACATTTGTTAAAAAGAGTTCCCCAATTGAGTGTTCCATAATACTGAATGTCTTATGCTACAATGTCTACACTTCTTTCTCCAATGAAGAAACATGTTTCATCCAAGAACATCTCCTTCTCTTTCTTCCCTAGGGAATCATAGCTGAATTTTTGAGCCTCTTTGTGATGTAATGCTCCTCTTAGAGATCCTTGGAACAAGGATAAATATAAGCCAAGAAAAAAAAATTAAAACAAGTATAGATGTTTGTAATGATCAACATACGAGGATCAAAAGGTCACAATGAAAGACTAACCAAACATAAAAATACAAATGGATCTCCAAATGCCACTATTAAACTATCATGACCAAACTAAAGAATGAAAACCAAAGACAACATTAGAACAAAAAATGTTAGATATATTGAAGCAAGGAAGCACTAGAATTCCTAAAGGGTACTCAAATGTCCAAATTGTATTCTTTGAAAAATAGTGGAGATTTCCCCTATTTTTTATTGGAGAAATTACAACTAATAGTCTTGCATGAGAAAGTACTTATTCATGTGAGAAAGTACACCAAGCCATGTGAGGAAATTCCATCCCATGCAAGGAAATTCCAAGACTAGCAACCAAAATATACAACACTGGTGATGAGGTTCACATGAGGAAGTGCACTAAGCCACACAAGGAAATGCAAAGAACCACACAAAACTTTCACTCTTTCATGCAAGGAAGTAAAATCTTGTGTGAGGAACTAGAACAACAAACTAGGAAAACAAGGTATAAAAAGATAGGAAAGATGATTCCTCCACACTGGGGAATATGGGTTCCACAATTTAGGCATGGACACTTGAACAATAATATGTAAAAGACAAAAACTAAATCCAAACCATCTAAACATGGTAGTGAATTAAAAGAAGAGAAAGAAACATTGCAATTATTTAAAACAAAAAAAACTAAGTGTGTGGTTCCTCCCAAACATAATAGCATCATGAGACCTCGAAGGTCCTAGCCATCCCCCATATGTAACATCCCAGACTGCCAACTAGGTAGTCAGAGCTATGTTATGAGGAAATCACTACTAAATCATAATAACATCAAAAGAATAGGAAATCTAACATGTTAAACCAATGAGCAATAGATACTCTAACTAAGAAAATAACAACATCTAATCATTTGCTAAAAATCATAATAAGGGAATACATCAAATAAACTAGCATCATCTAGACATGATATCCAAGAATTCCAATGAAAACATAAATCACAAGAAAGTATACCCTAGAATGTGAAGCATCAAGTGAAAAAATCAGGCAATGGTCACACTGGAACAATAGACTGTCTCTATACACCGGTCCTTAGTAGTGGCGAAGGTAGCTATGCCTCCCAACCATGTGGAATCCCACAGCTCCACTCCTGGCATGCCAATGGATATAATGATCCAACCACAAACACATATAAGCCAAGCATCCATGGCTAATACTCACACCAGATAGTAATGGTGACTGAAACCAAGATCATGAGACAATGGAAGTACTATAGGTCCTAGTCGAACACTCAATGGGTTACTATGTAGGGGTTGTGATGCAATGAGGGAAAGAAGAATTAAGGCCAAAGACACACCCAAAAATCCAAACCACCTTATAGAGTTAACACAATAGAAGAAAACACACAAAGAGAACAACACCAAGAGAGAGAATGAAACAATTTTATTGAATTTTCAAGTAATCAGCCTACATTCCCAGCTGTAAGGCCTTTTTGGTTGTTGCTAGATACAAAATACATTCAAGATCCATGATCCAACTTCAAATTTGTACTTCTAGACACATATGCACAAAACTTTTGAAACCCTTTCAGTTATTCTTCTAAGTTTTCTACCACTTCTCTATAACTTCTCACTACTTCTCTACTTCTAACCTAAGCCTAAACACCCTATTTATACTTGCCAAAACAACTTAGAAAAGATTCTAGAATATTACATAATAGAAAGGTCAACATTGAAATAGTCTACACACATCCCAAGACAAGATCCTATCATTAACCTCATGACCAAAATTAAACATGCAAGTCAACTCCCACTAAGAACCAAAACATAGATAACTCGACAAAAGAAGGAATTGAGCATTAGAAAATAATAGGCTCACTCAGTGCATGAAGGAACAGTTAGTCAATACTAGATAATTTGGCAAATATTGCAACTTAGCAAACATTCCAACCAACCAACTCAGCACTTGAAATATCACTCATTCAATACTAGAAGAATAAATGGGATAACATGCTAGCCATTATGTGAACATGACATTAGAAAACTTCAACTCGGTCAATATTGAATAATTACTACCACTCGGTAATATTTGTAACTTAGTAGCAACCAAGAGAATCAGTGGGATAAAATAACGAATAGGATGCTCTTGCATCAAACTACCTAGGTAAATAGAAAAGACCTCAGATGCTCCTACATCAGACTCCCCAAGTATCTATAGAAAAGTGTGTCGCACACTTTGATGCCCAAAGAAAGATCAACAACCATCTTCATCTTCACCAAAGGCTTCCACTCTAATAGGGACAAGAAAACCAATCTACACATCATCTACATCTGCATCATTCTATCAAACACCAAAATCTCAACCATCCAATCAGCATCGTTACTCCTAGGAACAAATTAAACATAATGCTTGATGACGAGCCACAACACCCGTACCAACTCACAACCAAAAAATCCAACAAGATGGAGACAAAGATGAAAAAATGCTTCATACAGCATCCATTAACACTTGAAAGTCATTACAATATTCTCCAAAAGAAAAAAACTCCAAATTTTTACAATATAAGAGATATTTTCTCTCTAAGAGCTTCTATAAGAAATTACATCTGACGAGCTTCTACTTGAAGAGCTTGATTACAAATGGACATAAGCCTTCCTTAAATAGGCACTTACCACCCAATGGATGATTTATCCACAACATTCTAGAATATCCACAACCTTCTACAATATCCACAACCTTCTAGAATTTTCTCCTAAATACAACTAAGCACCACCATGTGGCCCAATTACAAAATTAAATTTTCTTTATGGATCACAACAAATATTAAATGCATGATTTAAGGAACTTTCCACAAACTTCTAAGTTGCCACCTAAACACCTTGACAAATGGAATGAGAACTATTTTCCTATTTTTCTATTTACGCCACCTATGCACCTTGAAAATAGAAATTCCTCTTTTCACCGTTTTTCCTATTTTTCTATTTTTTATTATTTTCCTTCCATTTTCATCACTTTCTCTCTCCACAATTTTTTTTCTCCTTTTTTTTTTTTTTGTTAAATTTAATTTTCCCATGCAAGATGCTCCTGCATCAGACTCCCTTGGTAGATAGAAAAGTGTGTCCCACACTTTGACACCAAAAGAAAGATATACAACCATCTTCATCTTCACCATAAGCTTCCACCTCAATAGGGACAAGAAAACCAACATGCAAATCTTCCACATTTTTTTTTTGTTGATGCATGATGCTCCTGCATCTGACTCCCATGGTAGGAAAAAATTTGTGAATATGGATTCACAAAATGAAGTAGCCACTATTGACAGATTTTTTTCCTCTTCCTCTAACACATAGCTGGAACAAGTATCTGATGCCGATATATTTCCTTCTTTCTTCTTTTCCAACACCTGGCTAGAACAACTATTTGCTACTAAAAATGCTCCTTCGCAATGAACTTTATCCAAGTATAACTCTCATCCTCATCCAATCTTGTTGAATTAATCACACCTGTAATCAATTTGGCAACACCATACCAATCTTCCTTTGGATATCACACATGACTAACAAGATCCTCATGCAAACCATCATCAATATATTTTAAACTCATATCAAAGACAACATCCCATGATTCATAATAATTTACCTCATTGACATCTTCATCTTTGCTCGCCTCTTTTATGTCATCAACAATGCACATAACTACTCCACTTGCTTGATCTCCAACGAAGGCACTATACTTTTCTTCCATTGTTGCAATCTTCAAATCTTCTTGATCTATTTCAGGTTCATAAATCTTTTCATCTTCATGCTCTTCCTCTTCTCTTTCATCTTCTTCAACTTTAGGTTCGTAAATAATTTCCTCTACATCCTCTTGCTCTTCCACTGGATCATCTTTCTTTTCCACATCCAAGGAATTATCAACATCTCTTTTCTGGTGACATGCTCTTCATTTCAGCAATGATTGTTGATTTCTTGCTCTAAATTTCTCAAGTCGAGGAATCCTCAGAATCCATCCAATCATAAAAGTCATCTTCTTCTTTCTCTTCTCCATAATCAAGTCTTCAAAAGACAAATCTCGTCCAAAACAAGAACCTCGTGCAAACTGCCTCACAGTCGGCGATCTGTCTACACAATCAAGAACTTTTTCACAAACTTCACCCAACTCAAGGTCTTGGTGCAAACTGCCTCCCATTCAACGATCTATTCGTACACTCAAGAACTCCCGCTCTGATACCACTGATGACGGGCCACACCACCTGTACCAACTCACAACCAAAAAATGCAACAAGATGGAGAAAAAGATGACAAAATGCTTCACAAGCATCCATTAACACTTGAAAGTCATTACAATATTCTCCAAATGAAAAAAAACTCCGAATTCTTACAATATAAGAGATATTTTTTCTCTAAGAGCTTCTACAAGAAATTACATCATAGGAGCTTCTACTTGAAGAGCTTGATTACAAATGGACATAAGCCTTCCTTAAATAGGTACTTACCACCCAATGGATGATTTATCCACAACATTCTAGAATATCCACAACCTTCTACAATATCCACAACCTTCTAGAATTTTCTCCTAAATACAACTAAGCACCACCATGTGGCCCAATTACAAAATTAAATTTTCTTTATGGATCACAACAAATATTAAATGCATGATTTAAGGAACTTTCCACAAACTTCTAAGTTGCCACCTGCACACCTCGATAAATGGAATGAGAACTATTTTCCTATTTTTCTATTTACGTCACCTATGCACCTTGAAAATAGAAATTCCTCTTTTCACCTTTGTTCCTATTTTTCTATTTTTATTATTTTCCTTCCCTTTTCATCACTTTCTCTCTCCTCCACAATTTTTTGTTTCTCCTTTTTTTTTTTGTTAAATTTAATTTTCCCATGCAAGATGCTCTGATGCAGGAGCATCATGCATCAATGCTTCATCAAAAAAACCACATCCACATCAACAACTAGTGAATCCACACTAGTAGCAACAAACCCCATATCAATAGCAATATGTAGGTCTACATCAACACATGCCAAACTCACAACACCAACAATCTCATTACTCACAACAATATGCCCTACAATCTCCATGTAAGACTCAACCAAATGATCAAGAAGACCAATCTCCATCCTAGCATCAAAAAGGTTAGAAATATCCTTAGCAACAACCTCAAGTTGCTCTATAGGTTTTGTATCACACTCCACAAACTAATTAACAAAACCAACCTCTTCCACCTTGACCTTGCCATGCCACCTTCTTTCTTTAAAAATTCTTTTAACTAGCCAAACAATTCTCTTCTAGATTAGTAGACTCCAACTCCACAAACATCTATAGAATGACTTCCTCATATCATCCTTAACTTGAGCAATCGAACTAGCCTCAAACTAAGCAGATGCCTCCTTAGCTTGATCTACCAAACTAACTTCAAACTGAGTAGACATCTCAAAAAACCTCCTCTCCACCACATCATGGAGATTCACAATCATCCCAAAGTCGAATCCTCTCAAAGCCATCTCCCAAGATATTTGCAAACCCTCTCCAACAAATCCTTCGAACACTACCTATGATAAAATTGAGTTGGTTGCAAGTCAGATCACAACCTACCACCTCACACAAACAATCTGGAACCACATCACAAGTCTAGTAACACAAATCTATAATACACAAACTCTTTCTGATCTTGCCTCAACAAGAACAATCTTTGATCTTTGCATCCATTGATACAACTACAAGCCCTCTATAATTGTAAGTCAAAACCATGATCTATCACCTCACAACCAAGAGATCTAGGACTCCAAAAAGAACAATCTACCACCAGATCAAGATGTTCTTTGATCAACTTCTCTCAACCCAAACCCTAGTGCAAACTACCTCAACATAGATGATCAGTTCACACACTCAAGAACAACCTTCACTTTGATACCACCTAATGCAAGGAGGGAAAGAAGAACTAAGGCCAAAGGCACACCCATCAATCCAAACCACCTTGTAGAGTTAACACAACAAAAGAAAAGACAAAAAGAGAACAACACCAAGAGAGATAATGAAACACTTTTATTGAATTTTCAAGTAATCAGAATACATGCCTAGCTATAAGGCCTTCTAGATTATGTCTAGATACAAAATATAGTCAAGATCCATTATCTAGCTTCAAATTCACACTTCTAGATACATATGCATCAAGCTTTCAAAACCCTTTCAGTTTTGCTTCAAACTTTTCTACCACTTCTCTACAACTTCTCTCTACTTCTCTACTTCTAACCTAAGCCTAAACACCCTATTTATACTTGCCAAAATAGCTTACAAAAGATTCTAGAACTTTACATAATAGAAAGGTCAATCTCAAAATGGTCTACACACATTCCAAGACAAGTTCCTATCATTAAACTCATGATTGGAATTAAATATGCAAGTCAGCTCCCACTGAGAACTGAAATATAGACAACTCAACACAAGAAGGAACCTAACATCAAAAAATAATAGGTTCACTCAGCATATGAAGGAACACTCAGCCAATACTAGATAACTCAGCAAACACTACAACTTGGCAAACATGAAACCAACCAATTCGACACTTGAAATATCACTCAATCTATATTGGAAAAATAAATGGAATATGAACATGACATCAGAAAACTTCAACTTAATCAATACTAAATAATTATTGGCACTTGACAATGCCTATAACTTGGTAGCAACCAAAAAAATCAATAGGATTACATAATGAATAGGATGCTCCTACATGATACTGACATCATGGAGAGTCGCTTGGCATTAGAAAGCCCAAGTTTGAATCATATGGCTCAACTCCCCAACGGAAGGCTCGCGCACTAAAACATTTTATTATCTTAAGTTTTATTACCACCCAATGTCTTATTTAGTTATTAGTTGATTAAAAATTCCTCTACCAACCCCATGGGAAATGTTCATCAGGCTACAAGATAGAATCCCCCTCCATATGCTACCCTACCATACCCATGCTCATCCAACAATGATTTCCCATAGGCATGCATATTCCCAACTTGACCCCAATTGATCATAATTCCACTACAGTACAAATGGAAGATCAGTCCTTGCAAGTCACCCAACAAATGTACATGTATGTACTTGAGTGTGGTGCACCACCATCACGAAGATTATATCACAAGGACTAAATGAGAACACAATGCAAAGATAATACTCATCTAAAAACAAACTCAGGAGGATGGATGTGGCATGCATCCCAATGCAACATAAAAGTGCAACCATGGTCTAACTAACATCCTATGGATGATTCAAGTCCATGACCAACATCATACCAACAATACTCAAGAAAATAGGGCAGTACAAAAATCAAGTTAAAAAAACCCAAAATTTTAAAGCTTCAAAAATAAATCTCATTTGGTCTTAGGGCATAAAAACCATGAAAATCCAATAAAATTTTCATTTGGACACCATATGCATTAACAACTAGCATATGGGTCCGAAATGCCAAACCCTCAACTTAAAAACAAGGTAACTTGACCAACTAGGTACAACCAGTAATTCGAAATGGAGGGAAACACTAGTTCTTAGCCTCCTAACACACAACTACTAGAAACATAACTAGAAATGAAGCTAAAACATAAAAATGGGAGAGCCCTACCTGACAGCAAAAGGGGTTGAAATGGAAACAACACAATAAAATAAATAACCCACAGAAGCTATCAAAAATCATGGCAAAGCAATGTCTCCTTGAGTTAGATCCAACGAGACTGACCTCATGATGATCCCATGCCTATAGCTCTCACAATGAACATAAATGTAACCCTCCAAAAGAGGATTTTGGAAAAAGCTCTCAAACTCACAATTTCAAAAGTGAGAAGTGAGGAATTAATTTCATCTTTCAATACTTATTCACTTTTCAAGTCAATAATCAGTTAGGTTAAATAACTAGTTAAACCAGTTAAACCTTGAATCGACCCAAGGAAAAATAAGCTATTCCAAGTAATTGGAATTCATCCATGTAAAAGCTACTAGAAATTAAAAATCAATTAAATAAAGCCTAGAAACCCTTAAACCAAAATCACAAAAAGCCTTAACAACTTCGCGACAATGTGAAACTTTAAATGCACATACACATTCACTGGTCTAATCACCTAATGCAAATGTTTTAGATTTATCAAATTACTAGAAGGTTTAATTAAACAATTAAACAAGATACATCAACCATACAAAGATGAAATTGGTAAATATGAATAGTGGAATCACTAACTCCATGTGCTACTACCAGGGATATAAATCCTACACACTTAAAATACATGATCAAGTACAATTGCATATATAATAATATAGCCAAAGCAATAAATGCATTAAATACCTAATTTAAATTATTTATTCAATTATTCTAAAATGATCCATTTACATCAATCACATTTGCATAAAGCATAATGAAGCAAGGATGATGTAAATAATCATAGCATTAAATCCAACATATAACCAAATTAGAGATATGTCCAAATATCGGATAACCAGATATCATCATAAAACATACTATAATCTCAAAATGGCATCAACATGAAAATATGATCAACTGCATAGCATAGTATTGTAGCATCCATGATACTTAAATCAAGCTATAACATCTAACCCTTAGCTCATCTTAAATGTTGAAATAAAACTATGAGTACAAGTATCTCTCGAATCAAAATATGACAAAGTACAATATGCAAACATGAGAGGCACTACATGTGCTATCCTCATGGGGAATCTAGGAATAATTATTCAACATTTTATGCCAAATTTTTTTTAATAATTCAACTACCCATTGCAATTGTGATAGCCTATTCTGATGCATAGTCATCGCTCCCACAACACTATAGTCGCATACCCATCAAACTTGCGACAACCTTTTCTAATAGATAGTCATCACTCCTATGACACAACTATTATAAAACCATCACAATTACAATGGTACACTAAAATCTTAAGCCTTCATAATTGTAAGGGTCTACTATCACAATTGGGATGGTGTGAAGTTGAAATCTTTCCCTTTCCTTCTTCCAAGCTATGATGACTTTATCTATCACAATTACAATGGATGCCCTTGCCATGGAAATTTGTGATAGAAAAAGTCTAACACCCATCTAATAGGAGCCAATTCATTGTACTATCACTTGAGTGACAGGTGACAATTGAAATTTGGGCCCAAATTTAGTAGTGTTATCAATGAATTTCTTCACATATTCCCTAGTAGAGTAGCCATTTTGTTAGCTTCTAAATTTACAATGATTTTAACTAACATGTAGCCAAGACAAAGATTGCATCTAAATGTAGCTATCTCCTATGATGGACACAATTTCTCAAGAACCCAAGCAAACTATAAGGTTGAAGTACTTCTTCTACTTAAGGCTCTGTAAAACCTAAGCAAGTAAACCTCTAGATTCATTCATATGGTACCAATTGAAAGCATGCATCTGAATCTATACAAAGAAGATAAACCCCTATTTCTCTTATAGTTATTTAATAACAAAGTTATTCAATAGAAAGTTACAAAACCTATGAAATCCACAAGTTGATTGAGGGTATCCTTTCAACTCCTAAAAAAAGGGAAAATGGATTATCGATATTTGATTTTGAAAAAACATCACCCACATATGAGACAAAAAACTAAATTGATCATGTGGTTAATTAGTGCCCTATCCATTAGCTATTTTATAAATTGCAACATACATCTAAGATATCAATGATCTATCTCATGCATCGAGATATCATACCTATCCTATCACTTTCTGAATCAAACATCAATGTTCACATTGAACCTCATACTTATCAAACATCATTCTCATGAAACTCACTACCCTATCAAAATATATCAAGCATTTACTAATTTCTTTGAACCAAAAGAAAAACACATTAAGATATAAAACTTAAAACAAGATGAAATTGGATCTACATTCTTTGTCCATAGATCACAAAATATTGTAAACAATGGAGGCAAGAGACAAGACTCAGAATGAAACTAAATAATTTTTTGTTCTTTGTATTCATTCCTTTGAAACAACTACGTTCAAGATGCATGAAAGACTCATAAATGTACAATAAATTAGAACTATACTCTATATTTCATTATTTTTTGTTCATACAGAGAAAATTCTAAGGAGAATGGTGAAAAAATAATTAGAGCTCTACTCAATAGTCTAGAACCAACAATATCTAACCTTGTACAATGAGAGAAGAAAGAAAGATATAGATGAGGAAGGAATCTCATAATCTAGAATCAATACTTCTCCACTTGGATCTCCCTTCAATATTGTTGCAAAATATTTTTCATCTCTCTAAAACTAAAAACTGTATCAAATCCCATCATTTGCATAACAAACTCTAAAAAATATCTCTAAAAATTATGAGAAAAGCCCCTTTCTTATAAAATATCTGATTTGTTGAAAAAATTCACCAAAACCCCTACTAAACTAATTTGTAGGAAAAATAATACTACTAAAATGAACCTCTCCAAGTTTGGCACATACCCATCTAACCCTTTAGCCACAAACTAAAACTGAACAACTCATACTAGATTGTAGTTCAAATTTGAGTGCCTCATAAAAAATTGATCATAATTGCTTCCCACTGATACCTATGCAAAAATGATTGTAAAAAATTGATTCCTCATTCTCTCCCCTTTCCAATGATATCTGATACTCATATTCTAACAAAAGCCAGAACCTAGATGTCCATTTAAAATTCATAGGAAAAATTGATCAACAATGCTTATATTTCACAAATATTTATCCTTTTATAAAGTTTCAACTTTATAATGTGAACCTGAGCTTATTTTAAAATTGTCCTTGCATGTTCAAATGAGGAAAATAATTTTTAAAAATAATTTTGGAATTCTAAAATTTTCCTTTGATTTGAATTTGGTTAAACATTGGTTTGACTAGCCTGACACATGTCATTCTCCAATTTGTTGAACTCTACATAGTCATTTGTCTAGTCAGCAACACAACAAGTACTTCTACCACCTAGGTGCAACATGGTGCCACTTGATTGGCCCGTAGATCACCATCTCATCTCTAACATGTTACCACATGGTGGTCTGTCACTATGTTTGCTTAAATTTCTTACATCTTTTCATTGTAACATAGTGACAATCATGGATTTTTAATTTGATCAACGATGAATATGAACATTATTATGACTACATTTGGTTAGCTGATATTCAGATTGGTCCCACCTTGGACATATAGTGTGTTGTTGTTATGTCTCTATAACTAAAAACCTTGCAACTTTCTATAATGACATAATGATGATCATTGATCATGAGGTCAATCTATGGATGAAGTTAATTTTGAGTACCACTATAGTTTCTTAGTCCCATTGGACATGCATCACAATGTTGCTATGTCTCTATCTTCGTTAGCACCTCACCAAGTCATCATGATATAGCAACATTGCAAGACATGTACTCCTCTATGCTGTCACCCACCTCAAAATCCACACCAAACCTCAAACTCCATGCCAAGTGTTATGTTCTCATTTGGTCTTGAGCTACCATATGTCAAGCGTTGATTGGTCCACATCGGTTGTCTATCTCAAAGTGTATGCCACATGGAAGTTTCTCATTTGTCTAATGTATGGAACATGTCTCCTTTTTGCACCATTTCCATGTAAGTTTTTATCCTTTTAATATTTATCCCAAAATGTAGTTGACTATGGATAAGTATCATTATTTTGGAGACATTTTCTAAAACTTGTTTCCCTTAAACATTTAGGGCTGAAATAGGATTAGGGTCATTCGATATTTATAGATTGAACGGTGTGTAATACTATAAGGGATATTATTACCATAATAGATGTCACATCAAGTATGCCACATGCCCTCTTTCCAACGAATATATCAATACAAGTTGATTGTTTCTTAAAATGGCCCAAAATTCATTTCGAGTTGTTGATCTTCTAATCTTCTAATGAGTTGATGGATGGCCACAATTCATTCAAGGTTAAATCATGACCATAGAAAATCCTCATGCATAAACCATCATTTAAAACCCTCTAATGTTGAGTGTAACATGTGGCACCATCACCATGTATCTCAAAGAAAATCATGCAATCTTGTGAGATAATGTGGATTGTAGATTCATCACATGATAGATCTCTTCCTTTCTTTCTACTTATGGGCCTTGCTGACCCTTTGTAGATGTGGAACAATTAGCTCTCATGTCTAGATGATTCATCACATCCCATTACCAATGGCATCCTTCAAAGAATGTCATAGTTTGTATCTTTTTATTATGAAAATAATCAAGGATCCATCTAATGGTGGAGGAATAACTCATTTCCAAGTTAAAAGTTAGCATGAAAAATGAACACAAAATAATTGAGACATAACCATGACAAGTAACATGGGATAAAAAATGATAACAACCTTAACTAGAGAAAATGGAAAAGTCACAACATAGTAAACTAGGGTTTTATCTTTTGAAAAAAATTCCTTAAAGAAAATGGGCAAAAAATGGTAAAAACTAAGGAATTCAAAAACTTCTCCTCTTTATCAACTCTTAAAAAGAGGTTAATAGTGTCAATATGAAAATGGAAAGAAATTCCATTATTTGAAGAATTTTTCCACTTCACTCAATAACATTAGAAAAATTAGTAGGAAGAAGGATAAGAGAGTTGCTTGATGGGTTATTAAAACCTCATTAGTAAGTCAGCATTTGAGAAAGGGTAGATATATGAGATGTAAACTATTATTGATTTGAACCTAAATCATACTACTTTGAGAAGAGAACTTACTAGATGAGATAGAATTGATGATCCTCTTCAAAATGATACATGGTCTTTTTGGTGGGAGACTTCCATAATTTGATAAGAAGCTAATCGATGATATGAAGCAAGAAATTACACAATTATGGCACTCTAGATCAAGAGGCTCACCCAATGCTAAATACATGTTGAAGTTGAGAATTAGCATTAGAGACTACACACCACATCCTAGACATTATTTAGAAGTAAGTAAAACTATGTTGCTCAAAGAATTTATAGAGAGTCGCCCAAGATTTCATGTATCATAAAGGGCTTTTGAATCCTTGAAACCATTTTATTGTGTACCACTTAATATTCAAAATAAATTTTGTTTCAAATATCATGTGGAGTATTTTGTGTACCATAAATTATTACGCTCCATCTGTTCTACTTTTCATAGTAATAAAATGTTGGAGAATTGTGTTGCTACTGGGCTTCCAAAATCATCAAGAGACTTGCTAGATCAATTTTTATGTCCTAGAGTTGATGGTTTCTTCTTTTATAGAAATGCTTGCTATAATGAGAATTTTTTAGAATGAGGTGGCTTATCCAAGTTTGACACATGTTTTCATGCAAACAAGATCTTGGGAGGACAATAGTAAATAAAAAGGTATATGAAACAATGAAATACACATTGAAGAGTGGAGGTGAGGGCTCTAGATGTGAATTGGTTGCAAAAGGAATTAGTGTGGCTAGTTCTATTTTAGATTTCAAGACAAATCTTTTCTACAAGTATGCAAGGCATAGTCACGGGTCTCAATGGTTGGATGAGCAATTTAGAATGTCTAAGGAGACTTTTCTCATTGTCACTATTATATCGATTGTTGACTTTACATAAAATTACACATTGAAACCCAAAAATGAGACACAATCTCAGTATTACCACTCCATTCATATTGCAATTTTTTTACACATAACATATAGACATTCCCCTAATATTGTGGAAGATAATCAAAAGATTATTAGAGAGTTGGACATTTTTACATGAGTGATGATAGATCTTACTCTCACAAGTTTGTGCAACATTATTTTGAGAATTATTTTGATTTCTTATAGAAGCATGACATTGCTATGGATAGACATATCATTTGGTCACATAATTGCATAGTTCAATTCAAGAATCTTCTTATGTTTTATTGGTTGTGTAGGATGCATGTAGAGAGTGGGTGCCTCATATTTGGAGTTTTTTTGAGTCTGTCCATGGGAAAGGGGAACATGATGGAGTAGAGGCATGTGTGAAGAGAGAACTAGTTAAGAAGCAACTGAAGATTTTAGGAGTAGAGCTTCTTGATGCTTGTAGCGTTATTGATTGGTGTAGTTCAACATTATCATAGCGGGGGGGATCTTGATTTAGTAGTACACAAGTTCTTTTAGTTGGTTGAGGAAAGATCCATATGTGATAGGTCAAATTTTTCTATTGTTAGAGATTCATTAAAAATGCATTCATTTTGGAGCTCTGATTCTAGTACATGGACCATTGGACATGATAGATAGCTTTCTTTTGTCCTAGTTGTTTTCAATGTGATTGGGATCACTGTGAGTCATGTGAGTAGGCGGACACATGGGCTCCACATTATCTTAATCCATTGTCAATCATACCCTCTATCAAAAATAATGACATGAAAATATCAGTTGATCATAACCATATATCAAATTTTCTTCAACCAGGACATGTCTTTGCATTGGTTGCACCATAGGAGAATGATGAGAAATCAAATTATTGGTTAACATGTTGTGTAAGAGGTAAACAAAAGCTTGCACAACCAATTACAAATAATTATGGATTCACATATCCTACTAGTTTAGTTGATATTTTTGGAACATGGTTGTGGACATATATGTTTATAAGGAATGAACTTCCCATATTTGAAAACTATCAGAAGCACAAAATAATTCTCATATATTCACATCTTATTATACCAAAAAATGTGAAGTTGCTGAAGCTTCAAAGAAGACCAAAAGTAAATGAACTTTTTACTATTAGTAATGTTAATCATGAAGCCCTATTGGAGACCCTATACTAGAGAGAGGACCCTATAGGAACACTACACTATGTAAATTTACTTCTTATGTTCTTTTGTTCATAATGATTTGATGAATCAATGATTATCTTGTTTAATATAATTATTTACTGATATTTTTTATGATTTTGGAATGTAGGTACACCATGAAGAGTATGTTGAATACAATTGGTTAATTGTGTATTATTTTTAATGTTACAAAAAATGTCATGTGTTTATCAATCAGTGTATGTCAAGCTTACTCGGGCATTGAAGATAGTTTACTATGTCTTCCAAGAATTCCAACAGTTAGTGTCTATCAAGTTCGCTTGGGAGAAAAAAAGAAGTTCACAAAAGTTGAGTGTTAATTGAGCTCACTTAGTTAATAAATAAAAAGTTGGATGGAACCAGTGTCAACTGAGCTCACTCAATTACCAAAGAAAGTTTTTAAAGATGCATTGTTAACTAAGTTCACTTGGTTAACATAGGCAAAAAAAATTTGAGTTAGTGTCTACCGAGTAGGGTCAACTAATGAAGGATTTTCCTATTTTGGCATATTGAGTTTAATAGATTTGTTTGTTGGTTCTACCTGACCAAGGAGATGAATATTAATTATTCTAAGTCATGTTCAAGCTGACTTGACAATGTGTATGATATAAATATAAGGTCAAGTTGAGGATTGAATATGTGAAAATGTATGGAAGAATATAAGATGCTTAGAGGAAGTGAATTATAAGGATAAGAATAATATCCTTGTGGAGCTACAAAGATATATTTGATCAAAAAGGATCATGTATACAAGACAGAATTGAGATCTTTAATCAACAATTTAGCTACATCGAAAATCAGGTCATCTCATTGTTGCTCTCTAACTATTGTAGCAATGATCTAAATCTCTTAATAGAGATGGCTTATTTGGTATTTTTAAATCTTCTAACAAGGTGGCATTTCTAGATTGAAGTGTCTAAATACCTCTAACAGGAACACTCCTAATAGGGTGATCAAATACTCTAATAGGGTCACACCTAACAGTGTATTTTGTAACCTTTAATAGGTTTGGCTCCTAATAGGGATCACTTTAGAAGAGTGAAAATTAGTAACTAGTTACAATTGGTTGTTTTTCCCAAATTGGGTTTCCACGTTAAATCTTAGTGTCAATTGTGTTTGTGCTATTTCTTTTATGTGTATGCCACTAAGTTAATTAAGGTTAATCAAAAATAATATCTTAGTATTTTTTTGTTCAAAATTTGTCAAGTTACAATTGGTATTTTAGTGTTTGCCAAGGTACAACATTTACTAGTGGAAAGCAAGTGCCTATGTGTTTGTCGAGCATCAGTATTTTCAATGAATTTTATGTCTAAATTGACATTTAAGGGATCTAAGATTTATTTTAGTGGTAACTAATTCACCCCTCCCCTCTCAGTTACTCCTCTTATATTTCCAAAAATTGGTATAAGAGCTTCTTGGTGCTTGTAGAGAAGGTTTCAAGGACCTAAGCTAAAGATCAGGATGTCTTACAGAAGAGAGATTCCCGAGCTTAAAAGAGATAACATAGAGGCATGGAAGGAACTTATGAATTTTCACCTAGCGACCATTAGCGGTTCAGGTTTGAAATATTTAGAAAATTCTTACAAGGATCATACTAGAACACTGGACTATGGAATAGGTTTCTAAAAAGAAAAATCATAACATCATGATGATTGGCATTGCATCAACTCTTAACTATTTTGAATTTGACAAGGTCAAAGGATATGCTACTACTCATGACATGTGGACCAAACTGAAGAATATCAATAGATGTGATGATAATGTGAAAAGAGCCAAAGAAAAAAGCTTGAGAGAGGTCAGTTTAATTAGATGAAGATGAGAGAGGATGAAAATATTGCAAAATATGTTGAGAGAATTAAACCTAGTGTCAGTGCTATCAAAGCCTCTAGAGGAACAATTGAAGATGTGACAGTGGTAAGAAAGGTACTCCGAATCCTTCCTCCTATCTATGCAATTAGAGTTTCTTCTATTCAAGAGATGAGATGTGATCCAAATAACAAGATAACTTTGGATGCTCTAGTTAGAAGATTGACTACATTTGAACTGGATAACTATGATAATTATACTCCTAGTTCTAGCAATTTTGAGTCTTCATTTGATAACTATGATAATTCAAATAGTAGTGAAGATGATGAAATGGTATATATTGCTATAAAAGATGAATCTAATGATGATGGTGTTAAAATGGCACTTATCTCTCATGTTAGAAATAATGATACATGGATTATTGATAGTGGTTGCTCACATCATATGACTTGTAATAAAACAAAGTTTGAACATATAGAACATTATGATGGTGGAAGTGTGAGATTTGGAAATAGTGAACCATGATTCATAAAGGGAAAAGGTTGAATATCACTAACTAATGAACTTAGATGTGATAATTCTTATTGGGTTGAAGGATTAAAGCATAAAATACTAAGTGTGACACAGTTGAATAACATCAGATTTAAGGTAGAATTTAGGAATGGGAAGGCCAAGCTGCTAGATGGAAAAGAAAATCTAGTTGGGTCTGGCAAACAAACCAAAGGTAATCTACTCTACCTAGATCTCAGTGAAATTTCATATTTCAATTCTCAAGTAGAAGAAAGTTGGTTATGGCAGGTAAAAGCACAAACCTATTTCACCTTTTTGTAAAGGAAAAGCCTAACAAAAGTATAATTATTCACCTTCAATGACATAAAATTGGTATTATTATTTAGAATTTGGAAATGAAGTTTAGGATTATAATTTTTAATAATTATTTGGAATAAGAATTGATATATTTTCCTAATTTTTATTGATAATTTTTTAGTTGTTGAAAAATGCTAAAAATTAGGGGTTTAGTTCCCACCACAAAACTATATGGAAATAAACTTACTTCCATTTGAAATCAGACTATGTTATAGATAACATATATAGCTAGAACAAGAAAAACTAAAAATTGGCTTTAGTCCTATATTTTTTATTTTATAATCATTCAAATTTCAACATACTTGAAATAGATAATTTTAATCTCCCACCACATTTTTCAAAAAAAAAATTATTCTAATTAGAAGAAAAATTATACATTCTAGAAGAGGACTTTCTCCTCTAGAAATTCATATAATTTTTAAATTTTTTTTATATGATTTAATATTTTTTCCCTATCAAAATTGATATATTTTCGAGTGTTAAAATGCATGCTTGCAGAACTTTTTAATTAAAATATACTATCTCTAGTTAAAACACCATAAAAACTATATGAGAATATTCTTGACCTTGAGCTCTATAAAATGGTGTTTGTATGTTAGTAAAATGATATCATAAAAAATATTAAGAGTTATTGAAACATCAGTTTTCTGAATTATTTTTTTTCTTTAATAATTGGATACAAACTAGTATAAAACATGCATTTAATAGACATTTTCAATTGAAAAATTATGATACCATATTTAACTTAGCTATAATGAATTTATCTAGATCATATGTTTGGAGAAATTCACTTTTAGATAGAAATACTCAAATTTAGTCATTTTGATGAGTCAACCTAAAAGGTGACACAAATTTGTACTTTTACCTTAGCATAATAGGTTATATCATGTGAACTTTGATAATCTAATCAAGATAAGAAAAAAACTAAAAAGTGAGAGGTATTCCTAGTTTGAGGAAACTTGATATGGGCCTATGCAAAAATTATCAAATTGCTAACATGAGCGAGACAAGTTTCAAAAGAAAGAACTATCATTCTGAAGAAGTCTTGGAGCTAGTAAATACAAACTTATGTGGACCTATTGGAATTGAAAGCAATAGTAGAGATAAGTATTTTATTCTTTTTTTTAATGAGTATTCTAGAATGATGACTGTAATGTATTCGAAAGAGAATTCTGAAGCATTTCAAAAATTTAAATAGTATCTAGCAAGAGTAGAGAAAGAAACTGGAAAGATGCTAAAGTGTTTGAGGTTAGATAGAGGTGGTGAATTCATCTCTAACGAATTATGCACCAAAAAAGAAATCAAAATACAAGTATCATCCCTTGGTACACTTCAGTAGAATGATATAGCTGAAAGAAGGAATAGATCCATCATGGATTGTGCAAGAACTTTGATGATAGAAAAGAATGTTGCAATCAAATATTGGAAAGAACTAATTAGTACTATAGTGGATACCTTTAATAAAGTGCTTCTAAAGAAAGAGTCAAATCAAACTCCTTATGAACTATGGTATGGATACAAACCTAATGTAAGTTACTTGAAAGTATTTAGTTACAAATGTTATATTCTGAAAGAGACTAGGAAAGGTAAATTTGACGTCAAATGTGATGAAGGTATATCCCTAGGATACTCTAGCAGAAGTAAAACATATAAATGTTTGAATTTATCTACTCATAAGATCTTAGAAAGTGCACATGTGAAAATTGATGAGTTTGCAGAAAAGAGTGAAGAAGACAATAGAAAAGAACCTGAGGATTACAAGAGGTGTATTTACTATGAACTTGATACATTATCAAATCTAATTGTAAGTTAGAATACTTCACCTCTCGAGTCCCCAAAGTCTCCAGAAGCACCCAAGTTGTAACCAGTTGTCATGTCCCCTTTTCAAATAATTAAAAATAATGATCTTTGCTAAGGCAGGCAGGCCCAAAAAGGTGAAGTTCTGAAAAAAGGGGATAATCTTTGGAAGCTAATGGACTAATAAATGAAAATTATTATTAAAATATGTTTTATTAACCCCTCTTTGATGTGAGTTAGGGTTATGCCCTATTTTAAGGGGTTTGGAGGCATTTTGGGCTCATTCCAGAACTTGATTTTTGCTCATTTCTTTGTTGTTCTTCAGAGGCTGCCAAACTTGTGGAGAAGGAGACCCAAGAATGGGAGTTTTTAGGTTTCTAGGAAGGTTGATAATAGGAGTTTGAATTCATTCCATGTGCATGCTCATGCAGAGTTTGTCTTTGTGCTGAACAGTGCAGATTTGTGGGTTTTTGGGTGTGTTTTTTTGTAAGAGTTTGGTGTTTCCAGTTGAGTATTTCATATCAGTTTGGGTTTCTACTGTTTATAAGACATTAAAATGTTAAAATAGAGCTAAATATATGTATTTTTCTATGATTATACTTTTGTGATGGATTATTATTGTTTTTGTGGTGTTTCCGGCTATTTTGTGTTGTTTTCAGGAGCTCGAAGAGCATTATTTTTATCCTCCGTTTGGGAGCTGTTGTGTAAGTTTTATACAGATCTAGAAATTTCATTTTGAAGGATTTTATGCTGCTTAAATTTCTATACAAATTTCCACTTTCATATTTATTAATAATATGTGAAGCTGTGAAGGTTTTGGTACTATTTCCGGCATACCCGATTTGGGGTTTATTGAGAAATTGGTGGATCTTTGAAATATTGGTTGTTTGATCTTAAAAATATGATTAGGGGCTTGAAATATCATATAAAATCAGAAAAGGGACATTTCACTAGTGTAACCCAAGTCATAGTCTAAAGGACCCAAGTCAAAATCAAAGGCTAGCAAGTTGCAGCCAAAGCAAACTGAGTTTAAAGGACCTAAGTCATAGATAGTGAAACTTGAGCTTGATATAGAAGATCACGGCAAGGCTAGTGGACAAGTTCCAAATCCAAAGTACCCATGTTAGAAATATCTATTAGAAGGTACCATGAACCTGATCAGATCATTGGAGATAAGTAAGATGGTACAATGACAAGAAACAAATTGAAAGATACATGTTTGCTTACGAAGTTTGAACCTAGATCATTTAAAGATGTTTTGGGTAATGAAAGTTGGATTGAAGCTATGAATGAAGAGATAGAATAGATAGAGAGGAATAAGACCTTGACTCTTGTTCCTAGACCCAAGGACAAGAATGTAATTGGCACAAAGTGGCTTTTTAGAAATAAGTTGAATGAATATGAAGAAGTTTCAGAAAAGAAACCAAGGTTAGTATGTAAAGGTTATTCTCAAGAAAAAGGTATTGATATATGGTGAAAAAATTTCTCCTATTGTAGGATTAGAAGGTGTTAGAACTTTATTGTTTTATGCTACACATAGAGGATTTAAAGTTTATCAAATGGATGTGAAATCCGTATTCTTAAATGGAATTCTTGAAGATGAAGTTTACACAGAACAACTAGAAGGTTTTGTAGATTTTACCAAAAAGGATATGGTTTGTAAATTGTATGAAGCATTATATGGTCTCAAACAAGCTCCCAAAGCTTGGTATGAAAGACTTTATAACTACCATATAAAGACTAGTTTTCAAAGAACAAATAATAACGACAGCCTATATATCAAAAAAGGACCAGACAAGAAGATTGTATTGGCTGAAATATTTTTAGATGACACATTATTTACTAGAAATGATGACTTGTTTAAAGATTTTTCTGAGGAGATGAGTAAAGAATTTGAGATGTGATGTCCATGTTTGGAGAGATAAAATTCTTTGTTGGATTATAGATTCAATAGAAGAAAGATGGTATCTACATTACTCAATCCAAATATATCAAGGAGATAGTAAAGAAGTTTGGAATGGAAATTTCAAAACTAGTTCGAAAACCTATGTCTACTAGACATAAGCTTTCCAAAAATGATGACTCCAAAGAGGTAGATCGAACCACATATAGATCAATGATAGAAAAATTGCAATATGTAGTACACACAAGGCCGAATATTGCATTAGTAGTTGGTATGGTGGCAAGATTCTCAGTAAATCCTAAAGAAAATCACATGATGGAAATCAAGAGAATCGTGAGGTATCTAAAAGGTACTAAAGACTATGGATTATGGTACAAGAAAGGAGGCAATTTGGATTTGAAAGCCTTCACGAATGTTGATTAGGTAGGAAGTGTTGATGAAAAAAAGAGCACTGGTGATGGAGCAATCTTTCTTAGTAAAAGACTAGTGTCTTGGACAAGCAAGAAGTAGAATTTTATTTCTCATTCTATAGCATAGGTAGAATATGTAGCAATAGAAATTAATTGCTCCAATGTTGTTTGGTTCAAGAAAATGGTGGTAGGTATAAAGATAGAGATGAAGGATCAAATGGTCATATTCTATAATAACACTAGTGCAATTAATGTATCAAAGAATCCTAATATGCATACCAAGGCTAAGCACATTGCTATAAAATATCATTTTCTTAGAGAATTGGTTCAAGATAAAGAGGTAAGATTGAAATATCTGAATACTAAAGAAAAAATTGTAGACATATTCACTAAGCCATTTCCTAAGGATGTATTTTTGTATCTAAGAGGCAAGTTAGCGATTATTCCCCTATCTAAAGCACATTAAATTGAAGTTTAGTGATGCATCAACTAGAGCATGTTGAAGATTAGTCAGTTGATGTTGTATTGAAAGATGCAAAATGCATATGAATTAGTACATGAGGTACATTTTTATTCACTAAATCTTTTCTTTGGCATAAGATGTCAAAGAGGGGGATTTTTTTGTCATATTCATAGAAATTTTATATAACGAGAGTTCTATGATGAGGGAGAATTTGTAAAGAAGAAGAACTTGTTCTGATATCAAAGAGTAAGAGTTTGCTATCAGAAGAAGATGTTGAAGATAGAGTTTGCTAATAGAAGGAGAAATTAAAGGCAGAGGGAGTTCACACTGATAGAGGGAGTTCTCAAGGATGAGAATCACAATTAAACTAAGGATATCTTCCTTACTTTATTTTACTCTAAAATTTCATTGTATTATGACATGTTGTATTTCCATTAATGCAAAAGAGGGAGATTATTGAATAAAATTGGTTAATTATGTATTGTCTTTAATGTTACACAAAATGTCATATGTTTATCAGTCAATGTATGTTGAGCTCACTCAGGCATTGAAGACAATTAACTATATCTATCAAGCATTCCAAATTTTACCAAGTTTAGAAGTCATTGTCTACCAAGTTCACTCGAGAGACAAAGAGAAGTTCATAAAAGTTGAGTGATAATCGAGCTCGCTCATTTAATGAAGGAAATTTTGGATGGAAGACAATGAAAGAAAGAAAGTTTGTGAAGATTCAGTGTTAACCAAGTTCACTTAGTTAACATAGGAATATCATTTATGAGTTAGTGTCTAGGAAGGTTAGCTAAGGAAGGATTTTCTTGTTTTGGTATATAGAGTTTAATAGATTTATTTGTTGGTTCTAACCGATCAAGGAGATGAAGATTAACTATTCTAAGTCATATTCAAGCTAAATTGACAATGTGTATGATATAAATATAAGGTCAAGTTGAGGATTGAATATGTAAAAATATATGAAAGAATAGAAGATTCTTAGAGGAAGCGAATTAGAAGGATAAGAAAAATATCCTTTTTGAGCTGAAAATATATATTCAATAAAAAAGGATCAAGTATACAAGCCAGAATTGAGATCTATAATCAGAAATTCAATTGCATTAGAAATCAAGTCATTGCATTGTTACTCTCTAACCATTGTAGTAGTGATCTAAATAAGAACCCGCAATAATGGGTCCCACTTTTGTGGGATGAAGAAAATCCAAAAAATTTACAAAATTTGCAGATCACATTTATCAATTGTTCACTTGAACATATTAACCATGTTTGCAGTGAACATATATATTATAATAATGCTCACAATGAACATATTTCACATATATTAGGCATGTTCACTATGAACATACCTCATTAATATGTTCACAAAACTTAAGGGTGTGTGTTTGCACGAACACATGTTTGTAGTGAACCCATTGTGTATGTTCATAGTGAACAATATGTTCATAGCGAACATGTCAAAGTACAAATTTTTGACCCTCTTTTCTTTAAAAAAAAAATGGGCTCTTTTGACACCCAAAATTGAAAATGATTGATATCCTACTATAAAATAAAAAATTCCAATTTGTGTTGCTCAAAGCAAGCTTTCCAATGACTATAATTGTAATACATATTATATTCATTAAAAATTTCAAATATGAGTTTAACTCATTATAGGTTCATTACAGTTGAACATCCATAGACTTCGAAACTTTGGAAAAATTAGTAAATTAGGTCAAAAAAATTTTTAAAAAATCTAGGAAATAGGTTATTAAGATAGCTTTCTATTCAAAAAAAAAAAAGATTTATGATAAACTGAGTTCAAGTTATATGTGTCAAAATGAATGTATGTCTGAATTATGATTGGTGTCACTTCAAAACTTCATAAACTATACAATATTCAACCAAATTGAATCAAACTATATGCATCCTCTAGATATTGATGTTACAAATCCAACACCAAAAGAATTGCCTTATTATCTTTTCTAGAAAAAAAAGTTATGTGTCAAATGAACTATCACTCTTTAAAAATATTCAATTTAATATGTACCAGTTTTTGAAGGAGAAGAAAAATTGACATAAATATTTTTTTTTTTAAATTAAAAAATATGGTTACAAAGTAGGGACATAATACTAGAAATCACTAGTTTTTCTCATCTTGAAATTATTCATAGTTTTAGAGATATAGTCACTCCAACATGAGGTTTGTTTCAAAAATATTGATTTTAGTGTCAAAATTGATCAAAAAGTGGAACTCATTATTGTTTCCACGTTAAATCTTGGTGTCACTTGTGTTCATGCTATTTCTTTTATGTGTATGGAACTAAGTTAGGTAAGCTTAATCATAGATAATATTTTAATATTTTCATGTTAAAAATTTTCTAAGTTACAGTCGCTATTTTAGTGTTTATTGAGTTACAAAATTTACTAGTGTAAATCGAGTGTATATGTGTTTGTTGAGCATCAGTATTTTTAGTGAATTTTGTGTTTTGTTTTGACATCTAAGGGATATGGGATTTATTTTAGTGGTAACTAGTTCACCCCTCCCCTCTCAGTCACTCCTCTTATATTTCTAGAAGAGTATTCATCCATTAAGATAAAAACTATTAAGGAAAGGAATGAAGAGAAATTTATTCAATTTTTAATACTATAATTTTTTAGACTAATTTTTTGTAGTTGTGTGTTGATGTAATAATGATGAAACACTTGGGATATTGTAAATATAAACTTTTTGATTTAATATAAGAAACAAGGATGTTTATACTTAACGTAATTAATGTGGAGGGACCTAAAAACTAATTTTTTTACTTAATACTAACACCAAACTTGCACTGTGCATGATGTGAAAAAATTAAGGGAGCTAAAGAATTTTTTTTACTTAATATTAACCCTAGTGATACCGTTATTCTGACCACAAAGAGCATACAATGTTCGCGTCCATCATATACCAAAGAGTCTTTAAGATGCTCTATGTGTATTTGGAGATCGATCTTCCAAGGGTCATAAATCAGAGCTCATAGAGGCTATTGGTGAAATGTTGAACACTATAGGATGGTAATGTCAATTTCTATGTTAATCTATGTAACTTTAGAGAGATCACATTTCATTTGGATTTGGCACAACAATCTTGCTCAATGCCAAAACTTATAGTGTGCCTTAGTTCATTGGTGCATTACTATGAAACAATGAAACCACTAATCTTGTCATCAAAACATCAGATCCATTAGCTCTAGATAGGTGGGTGAACCCTAGTAACACCCTTATTCTAGCCATGAAGAGTCTACAACATTTATGACCACCTCATACCAAAGAGTCTCTAAGTGCATTTTGAGATTGATCTTCTAATAGTTGTAACTCAAAGGTCGTCGGGGCTATCAGTAAAATGTGAAATTCTACAAGATGGTGATTTTATGGTCTACAATAACCTATCTCATTTTGAAGAGATCACATTCCCTTTGGATTTGGCACAATGATCTTGCTTAATGCCAAAACCTATAGTGTGTGTCAGTTTATTGGTGCATCACTACGTAACTTTATCTTGGCATAAAATCATCAATGCCATTAGCTCCAGATGGGTGCATGAGCCCTAGTAACACCCTTTTCCAACCATGAAGAGTCTACAACTTTTGTAGCCACCATGTACCAAAGAGTCTCTAAGATGATCTAAGCATGTTTGGAAATTGATCTTTCTAAGGGTCATAACTTAGAGCTCATGGGGGCTATTATTGAAATGTCAAATTCTACAAGATGTTCATGTCAAGGTTTACAATAACCTATCTCATTATAGATAGATCCATTCTTTTTGGATTTTGTTTAGTGATCTCGCTCGATGCCAAAACTTGCAGTGTGTCTTGGTTCATTAGTTCATTACTATGTAATCTTGAAACCATTGATATTGGCATTGAATCATCAACCCCATTAGCTCTAGATGGATGGGTCAACCCCAATGACACCCTTGTTTTGACTATGGAGAGTCTACAATATTCTTGGCCACCCCATACCGAAAAGTCTCTAAGATTCTCTAAGTACATTTTGAGATCAATATTTTGGGGGCCATTGGTGAAATGTGGAATGCTACAAGATGGTCATATTTAGGTCTAAAATAACCTATTTCATTTCATATAAATCACATTCTATTTAGATTTGACACATCCATCTTGCTTGATGACAAAACTTGGAATGTGACTCAGTTCATTGGTGCATCATAGTGTAACTTTGAAACCATTGATTTTGGCATTGAATCATCAACACCATTATCTCTAGATGGGTAGGATAACCCTAGTGATACCCTTGTTCCAACCACAAATAGTCTACAACATTCATGGCTACCTCATACTAAAGAGTCTCTAAGATTCTCTAAGCATGTTTGGAGATTGATCTTTTGAGGATTGTAACTCATAGATCATGGGGGCTATTAGTGAAATTTAAAATGGTACAAGATGGCCTATCAAATTATACAATAACCTATCTCATTTTGGAGAGATCACATTCCATTTGGACTTGGCACAACAATCTTTCTCAATGCCAAAACTTCTAGTGTGCCTCATTTCATTTGTCCATTACTGTGTAACATTAAAAATGTTGATCTTTGCATTGATTCATCACATCCATTAGCTCCAAATGGATGGGTGAACCCTGGTGACACCATTTTTCCAACTCTAGATAGCCTACATCATTTGCGATCACCCAGTACTAAAGAGTCTCTAAGATGCTTTAAGTGTGTTTGGAGATTGATCTTTCAAGAGTTGTAAATTAGAGCTCATGATGGTTATTGGTGAAATATAAAATTCTAAAAGATGGCGATTTTGAGATTTACAATAACCTATCTCATTTAAGAGAAATCACATTCTATTTGGATTTGGCACAACGATCTAGCCCAATGCCAAAACTTGTAGTGTGCCTCATTTCATTGGCACATCACTTTGTAACTTTGAAAACACTAATGTTGGTATTGAATCATCAATTCCATTAGCTTTGAATGGGAAGGTGAACCCTATTTACATCTTCTTTTTTACCACAAAGATTCTACAATATTCACAGACACCTCATACTGAAGAGTGTCTAAGATCCTCTAGGTGTGTTTGAAGATCGATCTTCTTAGGGTTGTAACTCAAAGGTTATGGAGGATATAAGTGAAATGTTGACTACTAAAAGATGGAAATTTTGAGGTGTAAAATAACTTATCTCATTTTAGAGAGATCATATTTCATTTGGATTTGGCATAGTGATCCAACTCGATGCTAAAACTTGCAATGTGCCTTAGTTCATTGGTGCATCACTACGTAAATTTGAAACCATTGATCTTAGCATCAAATCATCAGTTTCATTAGCTTTGAATGGGTGGGTGAACCCTAGTGACCCCCTTGTTCCAACTATGAAGATTCTATAATGTTTGTGGCCACCTTATACTAAAGAGTCTCTAAGATGCTCTAAGTACATTTGGAGATAGATCTTCCAAGGGTTGTAACTCAAAGCTTGTGGGGACTATTAGTGAAATCTTGTAGCAATGTCAAGATCTAAAATAAGCTATCTCATTTTGGAGTGATCAGATTTTGTTTGGATTTGGCACAGTGATCTCACTTGATGCCAAAACTTGCAGTGTTCCTTAGTTCATTGGTGCATCACTCCATAACTTTGAAACTATTCATCTTGGCATAAAATTCTCAAGGTCATTAGCTCTGTATGGGTGGGTAAACCCTAGTAATACCCTTTCATTACCATAGAGATTCTACAATTTTTGTGGCCACCCCATACTGAAGAGTCTCTAAGAGGCTCTAAGTGCGTTTGGAGATCAGCCTTTCAAGGGTTATAACTTGGATCTTGTGGGGGCTATTAGTAAAATGTAAAATTCTAAAAGATGGTGATTTTGAGGTATAAAATAACCTATCTCATTTCAAAGAGATCACATTCTTTTTGGATTTGGCATAGCAATCTTAGCCAATGCCAAAACTTGTAGTGTGCCTCAGTTCATTGGTGCATCATTGTTTAACTTTAAAACCATTGATCTTGATATTGAATCATCACTGTCATTAGCTCTAGATGGGTGGAAGAACCCTAGTCATACCATTTTTCTACCCACAAAGATCCTACAACATTTTTTTCCACCTCGTATAAAAGATTCTAAGATGCCCTAAGTGTGTTTGGAGATTAATCTTCTAAGGTTTGTAACTCATAGCTTGTGGGGGCTATTGGTGAAACATCAAATTCTTCAGGATGGTCATGTTAAGGTCTATAATAACCTATCTCATTTTGGAGAGATCACACTCTATTTGGATTTGGTACATCACTACATAACTTTGAAACCATTGATCCTAGCATCGAATTGTCAATGCAATTAGCTTTGGATGGGTGAGTGAACCCTAGTAACACCCTTTTTTTGAACACAAATTCCATATAACATTTGTGACCACTAAATACTGAAGGGTCTCATAAAACTAATTATTGGCCCCTAAGACCACATTGGCCATGGATTTGGCTAATTGTAGACATCTTAAGGGATTGTAGAGATAACTTCAAATTAAACATATATGATATAATTTCAAATTAAATATTGCATAAAAATTTGATAATAACAGTTGATAAAATGTTCTTCACAAATTACTGCATTTGAATCAAATATAACAATCATGATCAAAATGAATGATATTCCATAAACATGAACAATACACATGATCCATGATAAATTCAACAATACTATACTAAATTAATATATATATCCTTGTGCACATAAATGAAAAAATATATATCAAAATACATGTATCCATAAACAAATTATACAAATATATATCAAAGCTCATGTATCCATAGTTAAATTATGCAAATATAGATCAAAATACATAGATCCATATACAAAATGTGGTTGATCATACCATTGAAATGTATATAATATCAATGTTTATGTATACAATGTGGCATATTGCATCTCAAAATGTCTCATGATGCATCCTATGACAACTATACTATCCTATGCTATTGTGGATTACCAAAATGTAGTGTCTTCATTGAACTACGTGGATCAAATGCCTCATACATAAATAGAAAAAGAAAACCCAAAGTTAGACTACTAAATTTATATGATTCTATGTATCTAAAATTGAAATACTTAAATGCATAATCATCCTTTTCTTAATTAAGATTTATAGTTTAAAACTTTTGTCATAAATACTTCTCTAGTTGACCTCCTATGGCGATCAGGAGTCCTCTCATATATCCTCAGCAATTCGTGAACCTCGTTGATTATGGCCTATATATGTTTAAGTATTATTGTCATATGGATATACAACTTAAAATATAACATTATAATTCATATAATACTAAATTTATAACATATAATCAATAATTCAAACTAATACTTACCTTTGTCGACTCCTCTAGATATAATGGTTGTGTGAGCAAAGATACAAAAGTCTGACATTCAACCTCCTCCACCCTAGGTGTTTCCTATGAGATAAAAAATCCTAGTTGGTAATATCATGTAAATGAGGAGATAATCTTGAGTCCCATATTGATATCAAATCCAATAGTCATAACCAACATCTACATCAAGGAAAACCTAATATCAATTTATCTCAAATGGTACCAAGACACAAGTAACATCTAAACCCAAAGGCAATAAAGACACATAGGAAATCTACAATGTAAGTGAGAAAGTTTCATCTCATGAGTCAACTCTAAGCTTACCCTAGTAGCCTCTATAGACTCCAACCCCTAGTGACTCTATGTGGCATCAGTATCCTCTTGTACAAACAAGGCATACTAATGATCACAACCAAGCATCCTCTCTACTCTTATACGTGGTGGGAGTGGGCCATTTAGGTTGTACAAGGTCAAGTTGTAGTGTTTCTTATACCATTGAGATTTGACTACTGGATGTCATTATTGGATGTACTTGTGCAATTTTTCCTTTCATTATGATCCTATGTTTCTGTTTGGTGGTCATATTTTGATGTACTATACTTGGTTATCTGGAGATCTTATGAGATTTTTTATTCATTCATGATGTATATTGTTTGATCTTTTCATACCTTGTGACATGTACATTGAATTATTATGTATTTTAGTTATGCCATGTGGCATCTTATTTAATTGTATATTATTTCATTACATTCATTCTTATGGTTATTTTATGATGTGGATTTTGATTATGTATGAGATATAATATTAAGAAAACTTATATATGTGATTCAATGTCATGTAACCCTTAAGAGATGTTATTTTTTAATAGATTGTTTGTATGTATGTGAGTTATTTCTTTTTCTATATTATCTCTTGTTATTTTAATCTTTGACATTAAAAAAATGTTTTATAAACTTAGTGAAACTTTAGGTTAATTTCTTTTGGGTTCCCTAGCAAGATGTTACATGTATACAATCAACCTAATTAAGATATAGATCACAATATTTAATTATGAAGGGAAATAATATATAAAAGAATCATCTTGAAATGTGTAGAGGAAGTTGTGTTTTAGATCCAAAAAGCATGGATCTCAATTTGTACCTGTAAAATTGACTGTGAATCTCTGAACATAATGAAAAACCCAGAAATTGGTTTTCTAGAAAAGTAGCAAAGAATAGGTCAACCTAAAAGTATAACTATTCAAAAATGATTCCCATGATTCCAGTATTTTTTTGGGACACTAAAATGAAATCAACCAAAGTTCTCTGAAAAGATTTTAGGAAGTTTTAGATCTATGATCACAATTTTTGTATCCTACTCCTACACATAGAAAGTAAAGGTTTTTGTTTCTTGGTGGATGAGAGATTTCCTTGGGAAAGATATAGATTTTTGAATAAACCTTAAATTGATAGAGAAAATGTTAACATGTAATAGGACTAAATGTTATCAAATTAAAGATACAATTACATCCATTAATGCAATTGAATTTTATATGTGATCAAGTATGTAAATGTAGTAGCCTTGACTCAAAGAAACCAAAAGAAGATCAAAGAAGCCAAAACCTCATGAATATGAATGTATGTGATATTCCATGGATGAATGATAGAGGAAAATTGAAGAAATATGAATGATAGATCTCCACCTTTGAAGCCAAACTCCACTACCACCTTGAAGGAAGAAGCTTGATGCAAAGAGGAAATAGTTGGACTTGATGAATTCTTGTAGATTCTTGCTTCCTTGCTTGAAATCTATACCTTGAAATATTGAATGCATTGGATGCTTTATCATAAAGAGTGTGGACATGAAAATTAAGCTCTCAAGCCTCATTATATACTAATTTTTGGGTGGGAAAACCATGTTAGAGCAATAAAGATTTTTCTTATTAGTTAAAACATGCTGATTTAATTATTAAGTCACTTATTATCTCTATTTCACTTAATATAAGCTTTAGGCATATAATTAATTATTTTATTAATTATTATAGTACAGCCTAGGTTAGATTCCTGATAGGGTTTCAATGTCCATTTATAAGGATGATCTCTCTTTGTAATAATCTATTCACTTTTGATTATAGCAATATCTTTTTTCCTCATCAAGAATGTCTCTTCTTTGGATCTATGAATTCAAGCCTCCATAGCTTTTGCTTCTATCTTTTTGTGACAATTGTTTGCATGCAAGTGATTCTTAGGAGCTTCAACATGTATCAGAGCTCCAAATCTTCATGCCCTTTTTCTATTTATGAGAGGCTTGGTCTAGCTTTCAAATATATGCTTTTTGTTTCAAAGGGTTTCATCTTTCAGAGTTATTTTTTATTGAATCTAGGGGTCATTGATATTGAATGCACTTTGAGCCCAAACGAAGCACGTCGTTGAGCTCAAAGCACCCCAAAACCCTTGTTTTCATATAAATTTTATCCAATTTAGACATAGTTGGAATCTCAAGCAAAATAATGTTGCTTCTAGATTGGGCATGTTTCCTAAGGCAGCGATTTTGTGATTTTCAAGAATTTTCAACTAAAAATTGAGGTTTTTTGGCACGAAAATCAATATTTTTGCACACAAATTGACATTTTTGTACATACTTTGAGATTTTTTGACATACAAATTGAGGTGCTTTTGTACAAAAATTAATGTAGATAAACACATTTCCAGAGGTAGTTTTTAGTATTGGTGGGCACACTTTTTGAAAGATTTTGGCATGGATCCTGAGGTAGTGATTTTTCTAGTCATCTAATGCTTCTTTGACCTTCATGTGGTTTTTTCAACATAACTTGCTCATCCAAACTCTATTTTTTGCAAACAACATATCGTCAAAAAGTTGGATCCTAATCCATCATGATGGTGAAGGTTATTTTGACTTTTGACAATAATTGGTTTCTATGTTATGAAATCAAAGTTATAGGTTCTACTTTTCACTTCGGGAGACATATCTTGAGACAATCTATTTTCCATTCTGCTCTAGGCACATCACATTCAGTATTTTTCTTTTTTGCATTATGGTGGATATCTTTGTTGTTTTAGGTCTAGAGATCAATTATGTTTCTTTAGATGATTTACCATGGATTGTACTATCTTTTCTATCATCTTTATGTGTCTTTTGATCTTTGTTGACATCCTTTTGTAGTATTTTTGCGAACACACTAAGATAAAGTGCCACTCTATTGCATTTTGGGATCTTGCACATCTTTGTGTTTTATTGTACTTGCAATACATTATAAAGTGCCTTGGGGGGTTTCATGTTGGACACATTTTCCATCTTTATTTTTCAATTGAGTGTTCCTTCCATGACATTAGGCTCATGATTGGTCGATGGCATGTGCCATTATAGGTGTTTGTACTTCTTTTGCATTCTTGATGTTTCTAGTTCTTCTTTCTACAAGAGATATTGCATTTAGTTTCAGTGTTCATGTCTCACCTCTTAGCATTTTAGGGGGCTTGTACTAGTTCTATTGCTTTCTTAGTTCAATGGAGTGAGCTATGTATTCAGTGTTTGATCCTATGTACTAGGCAATTACAGTGGCTAGATACATATTCATTTTAGTGAGAAGGATTGTTTATGTTATAGATATTCTTTGATTGCTATTTTTGGAGGCCATGAAGATAACTTTCATCTTCTATCAATTATTCTTCAAACTTAGTCTTCTCTACCTGGTCATGCTTCAGTGGTTTTCTTCATAATCATTTTTTATTCCTATCTTCTTGGACATTGCCTAGTTTGGAGGCTTCTAGGTGAACCCACAATAGTGGGTTACACTTTTTTGGAGGAAGAAATTCCTCAAAAAAAGCGTAGAGACCAAAAATTGTCCCAGAAGTTTTGATAGAAACTAATTTTAAAATTTTCGATCAAAAATTTCTACTTTCGATCAAATGTTAGTTTCGATCGAAATTAAGTTATTGCAAGAGTTTTGATTGAAACTATGGTCAAGTTTCGATCAAAACTTGGGTCGCGAGTTGTTAAATGGGTTTCAAAGTTTCGATCAAAACTTTACCATAGTTTCAATCAAAACCCTAATCTTCCTGAATAAATAGGGGCACAGCCAATTGTCTTGTCATTATTTTGATGAAAAGTTAGAGAGACCGGCATCTACATCATCAACCATCTAAAAAAGGTATGAAACATTTTTTTTTCCCTTCCTATGTTGTTTTAGTTAAAATTTATATGTTTTTAGTATTTAAATATATGTTTCTTTGTATATTTTATTGTTTTTCTGTATATTTTATTGTTTTTTATATATGTTTCTTTGTTTATTTTATTTTACTATTCATGCTTAAGCCTCTAATGTCATTGTGAATCTCTAAATACACAAATAAGATATTTTTTAAAGATAATTTTTCATCCATATTAGATCTAAATATATAATATTATCTTTTAATTTAAAGTTTATTTAAGTACACTCTAACTATTTTACCTAATTTAAACTCTAAAACTAGCCATAGCTCCATGAACTTTAAAAAAATCTCTAACATTAATTCTAACTTCAACTATAAGCTTTACTCCAATTCTAATCATAACTAAAATGCTAACCCTAAGTTTTTAAAACCCCAATATAATTATTTCTCTAACCTAAGATGATGAGCTAAAATTAACTATATATCACTAATCCAAACCCTTACCATGTGATGTAAAACCTCAACTATAAAGCCTAATGTTGACTCTAGCCATAACCCAAACATAAAACCTAGGTATGTCATTTTAACCCAAACCCTATTCATGACCAACCATGATGTAAACCCTAACCTTAACCTCAAATAATATTTTTAAACCATATCTAAACCTCAATCCAACCAAATTCTAATTCTCTGCCTAACTAAGAGATAATATAAACACTAATCATAACCCTATCCCTAATCAAAGCCATAACTCTAACCCTACATGGTGCATTATATGAATCCTAACATTGGCCTTTATTATAGCCTTAACCATAAACCATGACCTTAACTACAATCTTAATCATAACCAAAGTTACGCTAACAATAATCCTAAGAAAAGTATTTCTTTAATCTACGAATAATTCTAAACTTAACTAGATATCTCTAATATAATTTAACCTAACACAAACCGTAATCATGATGTTAAACCTGACCTTGACCCTTAAGCTTAATATTAGTAGTAACACTTACGTTATCCATCCTCAAATCTAACTATATTTTTATTCCAACTTTTAACTCTAATTTGCTAACCATGATTTAAACAACCACACCATTTAACCTCAATGCCAAACCCTAAACCTAAACTTTATCCTAGAGAGAGAGAGAGAGAGAGAGAGAGAGAGAGTGTGTGTGTGTGTGTGTGTGTGTGTGTGTTTGTGTGTGTGTGTTTGTTTGTACATATATAGATCTATATATGCATATGTGTCATGATATGTACATATATAGACCTATATATGCATATGTGTCATGATATGTATATTTGCACATATCATGTGCACATGTGTGTATATATGCACACATATGCACATATATACACACACATGATAGATATATGTGCAAATATACATATCATGTACATATACGCATATATCTATATATACATATATATATATGCATATATTTACTTCGTGGACCTAAATTACACTTGACAAGTTTATGTGTACAAATATGTCTAAAACCTTTGAACATTCAATCTAACTTAGATAGAAATATAAGTTGCACACATGTAGTTCTTAAAAGGTCCTTGAGTTACTAACATTATATATAACAACATGTGTGTTTTAAAATTTAGTTTTCTTAAGGTATATGTTCATTTATGTTTTAGGACTTCTATATATATGTACACATGTACATGCATGTATATACATATGTTGATATAAATTTCAAGTTTATTAAATGTCATACATTTTAATTTAAATTTTCAGGTTTACACATTATACATGCACCTACATACATTGACATGGCTGATCAACAGCCTTCTATCCCCCCCAAGCAGCTTGTCCCCCTCGAGCAGCCTATACCCTAGCCCGAGCAACCTATCTCGAGCCCTGAGCTGTAGCCTATATCTAGGCTCGAGCAGCCTATCCCAGGCCCTAAGTAGTAGCCTATCCCCCTGATCAGCATCATGTCCCCTATGATTAGCTACCTATCCCACCTGAGGAGCTCTATGATCGCACTAACCAGGAGATTCATACACTCTAGGAATCCCTGACTAGTGGCATATGCTCTAGTGTTTATAGTGGTACATGCAAGAGTATCTTACGTAGCCTAAGAATTTATTTGAGATGAGATTCATGGAACTACCCCATATTCTACACATACTATATAGACTGTCCTTGACAGTAAGAGATGAGAGGTCTCCTCTGGTCTTTCACTCCAAGAGGTGCAAGGCTTGGTTCCCAAAGATGTCCTAAAGAGGGAATGTTTCCCTCATTATCTTTCACAAAAGTATGTGAAGGGATATTCTCCTCTTAACTGTACAGATCCATAGATGGCTACATTGATATACCCATGCTTCCTTGCTGCCCATGGTCATTATCCAAATAATGACCAAATTCCACTCTATTTTCCCAACAGCTTTATGCAGAGGTTTACTTACACAGGGTGGTGAACTACACAGATTTACTAGGAAATTTAGGATAGGGGCGTGGTAGACTGGCTGATAGGTAGCGAGGTCATCCCTCACTAACACATAGATTGATTGTCAGAGAAAGGGCACCTACTATTTCCCCTATGTTAGGTCCATTAGCCAATGAGGCCATGCATAGCACTCAGTTACGTGGGGTCAATCAGGGAGTTGGAGAGATTGCAGCAACTATTAGATCTATTTTGAGTGATAAGGTTGGTCAATATTTGATGTCTCATTGGTGTTCTAGATCATAATCCTATGCTTCATCTTTAGGAGACTTGTATAGTATACTAGGCATCCCTTCAGTGGCTAGCTTAGAGGGTCTCACTAGAGTATTGGCACGAGATACTATGATTGGTTTCGCTGAGGATCTATTAGATACATATAGATTTGTATTAGAGCATCTTGGCATACCCATATCAAATGTTTGAGGTCATGTCCGTGGTAGTACTAGGACACATCCTCAGCCATATTCCTCTCATTGATCAGGTAGTGGTCATGGTGGTAGTGCACATGATGATCCATTTACTGGCCACTCTTTTTCTCCAGAGAGACAGATACATACCATAGACCCTTCAGCTAGTGTTACAGTGCAGGCTCAGAGTTCAAATGTGGGCCTTAATGATGTTGATTTTAGCCTATCGATCACAAGATGGATGGACTTGTTAACACATGATGATTCTACTTCTATTCCATCTCATCTAAATAGTCAACTTGGCTCGTCATTATTAGGACATGTGCTAGTCACCAATTATGGGGCCCGCACAGATGCAGAGATTGACCTTGATGTGCCGCGGTGAAATCTAGATGCATTAGTGGACACAATCGATGCTAGGCAGTCCAAGTATTATCAGATGCCACCATCTACACAAGTAAACTTTTTTGTTCATGTTAAAATTTCAATCATTTGAAACTAATTTAATTTAGACATGTGCATGTGTGCACATGTATGTATATCATGCACATAGATTCAAATGTAATCATGTAGAGAAATTTTAATTTGATGTGTTGCACGTGCACATGTATAATGTAGGGGGACATGCCTCTTTTTACTCTAGCTTTGATGCCAGATCATGTACGTCGTCAAGACTCATTGGATGATGTCAGTAGTGGACAGGTAATGTTTATTTATGTTTTTATTATGTGTACATGTATTTCAATATCACTTTCTCTTGATTAAATGTATGTATGTATTGATATCACTTTCTCTTGAATTTATATATAGGGTTTAGCACATCCTAGTGAGCACCTTGATACTAGTAAGTCTTCAAACCACGTTGTGAGGAGGTGTGGCGATGATAGTCCTACACCTGATGATCTATAGATTTTTTTATCTAGATGATTTGTTCTAGACTTTCATCCAGAGAGACATTCATATATTCGATAGACACTTTATATATACACATGATGCATGTTATATTTATATTTTATTTGATATAGATGTACCTAGATCTACATGTCTGCATGTGTGCACACTATTTATATTTGATATTATCTTCTGATAGATCTCTATATAGATACATGTTTTTGTTCTCAAGATAATTGATACATGTTACATTATGTTGTGGAATCTAATGTACATTATAGATCTAGATCTAGTATATTATAAATTGTTTCTATCTAAGATATGTAAGTTCATGTAATTTAAATGTCTGGTAATATATCATGTATTAAATGTTCAAGTATCAGGTAATTAGTTGTACATAATTCCTAACTCGAGTAAATCTATAGAACTCATCCTTTTTATTTGTACACATATCCTAGCATTTTATCCCCTTAAGCCCAATGTTCTAAAATTTAAGTCCAACTTAAAACATGTACATGTTCAAAATTTAGTTTTAAAAAATTGCAATTTGAACTTGAAAGCTCACATGTCAAGTAATTAGTTAAATCGAAAGCTCACATGTCCTAAAATTGAAAGCACATGTCCTAATTAGTTAAATTGAAAGTGTACATGTGTTCTAAAATTGACAAGTTAAATGAAATAGAAAGTTCAATATAATAGAAAGTTAAATGAATTCAAGACATTGAGTTAAAAATGAAAGAGTAAAAGTTCAATTTAGAAAATTAGTTCTTGGACACCAAATTTCAAATTGATCAAATAATTGTTCAACCAAATTTGAAATAGTTTGAACCAAATTTCAAATTGTTCTTGAGTTACATTTCAAATTTTAATCATAGTGAAATTTTAATTTGTACACATATATCCTAGAATTTTATCGGGCCCTTAAGCCCAATGTTCTAATTCAAGTCCAACTTAAAACATGTACATGTTCAAAATTTAGTTAAACAAATTGCAATTTGAACTTGAAAGCTCACATGTCCCAAAATTGAAAGCACATGTCCCAATTAGTTAAATTGAAAGCGTACATGTGTCCTAAAATTGACAAGTTACTTGTGAAATAGAAAGTTCAATATAATTAATTTTACAGACTCCTAATTTCATCCCCTTAAGACAAGTGGTGTTTGAATTTCTTTCCCTCAAGGTGCACATGTCAGGTAATTAGTGTACACACATACATGTAACTTCATAATTTCAATAATTAGTTACTTTATGAAAATTTGAATTCAAGACATCGAGTTAAAAATGAAAGAGTAAAAGTTCAATTTAGAAAATTAGTTATTCCACCAAATTTCAAATTGATCAAATGATTGTTCAACCAAATTTCAAATTGTTCTTGAGTTACATTTCAAATTAGGAGTTGTTTCTATCTCATATCAATTGGATCAGCTCATTCTTGGATAACATTTAATATTTTCTCATGATCATCAATATGGAGCCTCCACTTACATATTCTAGGTCCTTTGACTAGATGAAGAGTTAGACCAGTGGCAATAACATGGTTACTATATTGATATACCTTATTGTTAGGTTGATAATCGATGAAATGAATCCCATTTTTAACTACTTTTATTTGCTTGAAATATGTTCCTTATACAACAACAGAACCTACACATGTACACATTTAAAAAATACATCAATCTTGAATTTAAGTCAAAGAATTTGAATTCATTAAAAACATAGATACTTGACATACATATATACATAATTCAACTATATACTAACCTGTGGGAAAAATAATTTCATCAATTATTTCAGTCTTTGTTAGCTTCTCTCTTTCCATGGTTCAACGTAATAAATAATCTACATTTTTTGATTCTGCCATGACTACAAAAATATTTCCTATGTACAAACTTATATATGTCAAAATTTTGAATACACGTCATGTACATAAGTACATATATATAATAAAAATTAACCAAACTTATGAAAAATGTATACATGTACATGATCTAGGTATATATAGTTCATACATACCAACTCTAATCAATCCTAAAATATGGTTATAATCACTAGAAATCAATGGAATATCATCATAGTTTTCGTCCTCAAACTCATTCGTATTAATAACATCTAGTGGCACCAAAGTCCATTCACCCACATATCCACGTTCTTGAATAATGCAACCACCATAGTCTTCATCAATACAATTAGGACAAAAAAATGAGTATTATGTTCTGTACAATGACCACACATTACTATTTGTACTCATAACTAAATGCAAAGATTGTGTCTTCTCTACCCTCTTGCATGCATGCATTGATCTTCTATCAACACCTGAATGTGTACACAAGGTCCATAATTTAGTTAGAGATCATCTAAGGTAACATATTAAATATAAATTTAAGATTCAATTTAAAAATATGAACAAATTAATTTATATATACATGATACTTCCCAAAACACTTTAAATGGTATGACTTGATCCGCTTGTGATGATGATTTATCTATATTTGTTGGCACCGAAAAATGTGTTTTGTACCACTCAACCACATCATGAGAATTATTAATGTGATATCCTTTATAGTCCATTTGATACTTTCTTAAAGAACATTTGATACAAGCTCCTACACCATCATGCTCACCCTTTCCATGTCCACTCTCAAAAATACTCCAAATGCGTGGTATATTAAGGTATCGATGATATCTACATAATGCATAAAATGGTCTAGCTGATTTAGATTGTGCTACACATCTATTTGACCATACAAAATCTTTTTCTATTTTAATGTTTTTGTTTTTCAAATATTCAAAAAATGTCTTAAAACGATGTTCGACAAAATGTGTGTCATGTTCTTTGTCATCAATAATATAAAAGTGATACTCTTTTTTAATGACCCGTGCTTGAACTGTACTTTCCACACCATCTAGATCAATTTGTTCATGTCGATAAGACACTTGAACCATAATAGTAACCTACTCTGTATAGTAGTATTCTGCTTGAAGTTGTTTTTGAGATACGAAAGAGTAATTCTCTACAAAGTCAACAATAAATAGAATTTTTCTGAGTAGGAAATTTTCTCTTAGTGTTTGAAATTGTTCTTTTTGCCACTTAGCAAAAAATGCATGGTGTATAAATGGTTGAATCAATTTATGAAAATTTGACTTAAATTCTCTAGCCGATATCTCATCCTCTACATATTCTAACCTTGTTGATTCTTTTCTAGCTTTTCTTTATGACTTTATGTACTTATATCTCTTACATTTTACCATCCTTGTCGTATTAGTATCTTCTTCTCTCAAAGGAAATTTAGTCAAGTTACCACATGTTTTACAAGTTCCTCTTATGCAATCTTTTTCACCTATTCCACAATCATTTGGTTTGTCACATAAGATTGATGTTATGAATTGACTCCGTTATTTATCAAAAGTATTTTGAGAAGTTCCACCACTTTCTTCTATCATCTTTCGAAACCCTTCATAGTACAGATCAAATTCAACATGATATCAACAACAACATGTTTCAAAAGATTTATTTATCTTCAAAAAATAGGGCTTCAATCTTTCAAACATTGTTTGTCCAATCTTTATGTTAGGATTTAAATTACAAAATGAGAGATACAATTCATGTTGAGTGACATCCAACCAATGTTTTGCATGTTGAATATATTCCTTAGGCCCAATCCTCTGCTTGATGATATCTCTTCTATTTGGTGAAGGATGAGTATTATCAATCCAAAATTGAATAACTAAGTTCTTAACTATTTCCCAATCATTTCAGATCGAGGAGCTCTACACGTTAGTGCCCAATTGCCTTCTAATGTACTATCATTCAAATTGTTTCTCCTTTTCAGATAATGTAGTACTATCTTCTGACTATACCTAAAATGAGATGATAATGAAGAGATCTATCTATTTTGGGATGTTTTCTTATTTAAAATAGATGTCAGTATCACTCTTCGTGCAATGGATTTATCTGCAGATCTAGTTTTTTTCCCAATGGAATGTAACCCTTCCTTAACACTTTCAACAATATCCTTTTCTAGTTTAGAAGTCCTCCTCTTTCTTATACTTGTATCTATACCCAATAGTCTCAGTGGCTCTTTTAATTCATCTTTAAGAAGTGAAATTGATAATAGTTGAGTTTTCTCCATTGTTAATAGATTCGCAAATTGTGCAATTATGTCTTTAGACTCTTTATTCAATTTCCTCTTCATAGTATGTGTAGGTTGATTAGCATATTCTCTCAATTTTTCCACATCCATTTCAATTAAATGATCTATGTTTCTATGATTAATTTTTCTCTTCAATCTTTGAGCTAAATTAACATTCTCATTTGTTGTTTGATCTCGGGCTACACAAGAAAAAATGAAACAAAGTCTTAAGATACAATCTCTTTAGGGAACATATATGTATGCATATATACATGTTTAACTTGAGCAAAATATTATGTACTTGATTAAATTATCTAACCTTTAGATGGTCCTTCTTCAATATCCATTGCTTCATCTTCAATTTCCTCATGCTCAACATTTTCATCATCTACTAGAGTTGCACGTGCACGATATAACAAATAAAATCAAGTAAGCTTGGGGAAATATCACTCACTAAATTTAAAAATTAAAGATATACAGTTTGATAGAGACCTAGAAATCTAGAGAGATCTATATTATATACTTGCAAGAGATGAACATGTACCTATTTGAACTTGGGATGAACCTTCTCCAATGACAGTAGGTTGTCCTAGTTGACTACATCCTAAATAAATTCATTTATTTAAATTTAATCATAATCTAATAAACCTTAATGGACTATAAATTATTAACATAATTGAATAAACCCTAATGGCCTAAATATGAACATGATTTTAAATAAACTCTTAATGTTAAGTTAATCTAGTAATGCTAATTTAAGATAAATATCATATTCCTAATTGGATTTAAACCCTAATCCTAACTATTGTCACTGAGGTTTGCACCCTTGTCCAAGGCCTATGTGCGAGGACAAACTAGTGAAACATGGAAACAACCTCCAAGCTGTGAGACTTGAACTGCGAGGTTGAGTCTCCAGAGAAGGCCGGCTTCCTCTTACTGTCAGGGTGCACCTATCTATTCTCAGAAGGGAAAGGGAGAAAGAGAGAACTAAAGAAAATCTACCTAGTCTAATCTAAGGCGGTGATGCACCAAAACAGAGTGTTTAGACTCATTTCTGCCCATATATGCACTACAGAACTAGGGTAACATCCAAAGCCATACATTCATTCAGACTTATATCGACCAACAACCACATACAGATCAGGAAACCAACTGAATAACACCAGGAACAGAAGATTTCACTTGTATATTATTCAATAGGCCAAAGATAGATACAGTATGCAGACCACTGATCTCAACAATGCATCAATGAGAGGCAAAACGATACACATACACGTTAATGGCTGAAAGAGATGATACAAGATGTTTATCTAGCTCAGAGACAAAGGGATCTTTCACTGCAAGTCTGCAAGCAGCAGTCGAGAAAATCAGGAAGAGTTGACCTTTAAAAAAGATCACAAAATTGCCTTTATAATTCGGGCATGACTGAGGATTTTTTGCATTACATTCACTTCTCACCTACTGGAATTAATTCCTCATCTGCAAAATCCAATCAAGGATCTGATCTAGGCATGGCTCTGGGTACAGAAAATCTAATATCTCGTTGAAAACAGGGGCATTGAAGGGGCAAGAATGGCGCCACAACATTCCCTGACATGGTAGATGGATCGACTGGATAGATAGAGTGTCCCTCTGCACCTGATATTCAATCTGAGTTGGTGGCAATTGATTATGAAATCAGATCCATGGCAAAAAATAAATAAATGATTTCTATCCTTTCTGGTTCACGAAACAGCAGGGTCAAAAAGGTCAACCAGGTCCACATGCTGACTGGGCCACGTGGGGCAATCACTTTCCTCCCCTTTGCCACCCTGGCAGTCCTCTTCATGCACTAATGACGCCTTTATGTTTGACTGGGCGCTATGTCGCTATGGGCACCATGCCCTGAAGTTCCTAATAGAGACATAGCGCCCAACAGTTATCTCTATCCATGGTGGTACCAAACTGTGACTGCGATGCCCCAACCAGACTGTATCATTGACTTGGCAACTTAACTGTCAATCATAACTATGATGTTAACTACGCATCCCCCCTGGGCCCAAAGGACACATGGCAGAAAGGCTCCAACTTGCTATGGAAAACCTCACGCAACTTCCCCATAGCGCGATGGCACCTGCCCTTGATCTCTGCAGTTCTGACGGCGTAGAACCCACCTCTGCAACGTGTTGGTTGCATCAAGAAACTAGTCCCACGACATGTCTGTGCGCTGACCTAGCATATGTGGCAATTCCTGACTCACCGTGGACCCTCCAATCTGTGACTGGGCCCATCCTGTTTGGCACCACCTCAGCGATGCATCCTGATGAGACTTGACCCCATCGACACATGGAAAAAGGGTGCCAAGTCGCTATGCTAAAAAACTTGTAGCTTCACCATGGCGAGATGGCGCCTGCCGTCGATCCTTTCCAATCTGACAGTCACAAAACTCTCCCTCCTGCGACCCTCCTTTTTTCATGATTTGTCGGGCCCACTAATACATGGCGTCTCCTCGTTGGTTTTTTGGTCACTTAAATCTAACTACACCAGCAGCATGGAATGTGGCCCCGCCAGGACACGTGGTGCACGGGCACTATGTCATCGATGTTAATTCCTGGGTAGGTCTCGATAGCGAGACAGTGCCAGTCGTAGATCCCTACGGATTCGATGATCATGAAGACTCGCCATTCGTGCTGAGACTACTAGGCCCACTATACGCCGTGCGCCAACTCATACACATGGCACCTCCCTATTTGGTTTGACGAAACATCAGCTGGCAACCCAAGACCTAATCCACAGAGCGACCACGTGTTAGCTAGGCGCCATGTATCTATGCAAAAATTGTGACCAAATTCCCATAGCGCCCACTAACAGTGTGCCTTGAGATTTACATGTGCCCCCATTTGATTTGCTATCTTGACACCGGGCTGACAAATTGTGTTGCAGAGTACCGACGCGACCCATCTGCCTGATCCTTCCTCGCCACGGTGAACTTTTCGTTTGGGTGATATGTCGCCATCGAAAAATGCATTTGTTTTTCGTTGGCACCATAGCGCCTCGCCATGTTTTTTGAAACCTCCGGGCCATGAAACTGTCTGCCCGCCGCCACAAAACCTCTGACCTGCCGTACTCTGTGACCTACGACCGGACCTTGAATGACACCTGGCAATCCTTGGTGAGGCCTGGTCTTGTTGATCCATGTGGCAAATGGTCGCCATGTCACTATGATAAAATCTGCACATCTTCGCCATAGCGAGATGGCGCCATCCATTGATGCGACCAAATCTGACGATCGTGAGGACTCGTCGTACCTCATGCTTTCGCCCTCCATGTCGATACACCTGGCATCGCTTTGAGACATAGCCCTACCTGACACGCGTCACCAGGGCACGATGTCGCTGTCATAACCCTCGTGCAACTCCTCCATAGTGCGATGGCGCTTACTGTTGATCCGAACTGATCCGATGGTCGTGAACGTAAGCCTCGACTGTGTTAGCCATGCTAACAGGAACTCTAACCTGGCACACATGGTTCCTCCTGATTCGTCACCACAACACCTGATCACGTCGGTCGTTGAAACTTGTTGCTGTGAATATTTCTGTTGAGCGCTATGTTGCTATGGAGATTTTTTGGTTGATATGCAATAGCGACATGGCGCCAAGGCACCGTGGAACTTTTTTGACCTGCCGAACACTGGACCAACCTCTACAATGTGTCCTCAGGGCATCATCATGCTATCATAAATATCATGCATTTTCTTTATAGTGTGATGGCGCCAACTGTTGGTCTGCTCAGATCTGACAGCCAGAAACTTGCAGGTTGTAACATTAAAACACTTACTCTGAGACTAACCATTGCACAAACCATGCATTCAAATTTAAATCCTTGGTGGTAAAACCAGAGGTAACACTAACTAAATAAACTAATTAAATACATTGGAAAAAAGATTGTGCATGTGTACCTGATCTAAGATAGTGTCTTGCTAGCATTTTTAGATGATTTTCATCTTCTTGTTCCTTAGTTCTTCTTCATGCATATTTACTTGCTCTTTTATCTTTATTTCCCATGTCGTAAATTCTTCCTCCAAAATTTGAAAATAGGTTGAAGTTTGTCAAATATTTCTTTCTTCCCAATTCAAAATCCAATAACTTGATTTCACATAAATGCAAATTGTTAAAAATGAAACTCATATTTATATACAAAAAGAAAAAAAATTTAAAAACCTCCTTATTAGCCTACTAGGGAAAAACCCTAAGGAGCCGACTAGAGAAACACCCCTATAGGCGGGGTAGGCATGATCATACTTTCATAGTTTTGATCGAAACTACCTTGATAGTTTCGATCGAAACTATTAAGAAGTTTTGATCAAAACTATGAAAGTGGTTTGCTAACCGCTCGTGTAAACTGCGAAGAGTTTCAATAGAAACTTAGACATTTAGTTTCTATTGAAACTTGGAAAAAAAGTTTCAATAGAAACTTAGTTTCTATCGAAACTAGCTAGATAGAAGCCCACATGAATAATTTGAAGTTTTTTCAATGATTTCCCTTCTTTGGAGCTGAATTACCAAGTTCAAATGGAGCATTGAAGACCTAAAATTTTACATGATTGAAGTACTAAGAACTAGCTTTCTAACGACTATGAATTTGGTGCTTTTCAATTTTTTTAGGTATATATTTTTTAAGATGAATTAAATATAGGTTTATTATAAAAAATAAACTAAGATATTCGACGCTCATGGAAAAATAGTAAATATAAAAATAAAATTTTTGAAAAATAATGATGGTCTTGGTATTTAAGTCACCTTTCAATCAAATTTTTCTTTTTAAAAATTGGGTAAATATATAATAAGTTACATGTGTCAAAAGCCACGCATGTCTAAATTAGTGCTATGCCAATTTTAAACTACAATAAAATATGAAATACTAATGATAAAGATATAAGACCAACTCTACAGTTTAGGTATGGATGTTAACAAACTAAATTTGAAAGAATCACATTGATATCTATTGTAGAAAAAAAGTTATGTGTGTTAAAAACAGTGTCACTCTTTAAAAATCAGGTTTTTGATATCATACCAATTTTGGTAGGAGAAAAAATAATTAAATAAATTTAATTTTTAAAAAATAAAAAATAAATATTTAGAATCTAGACACAAAATTCTAAAAGGCACTAGTTTACTTAATCTTCAAATTCCTAACCGTTAAATGGGAATTTGCATTTGAAAGTGAACGTTTTCTTGAAAATTCAGAGTTCAATGTAAGTTTAGGCAAAAAAGTGTAACCCACTATTGTGGGCTCACCCTTCTTCATTCCTTCACTAGTCCTTTCTAACATTATTTCCATCTCTTTTTAGAGTATGGTTTTCCCACGTGGTTTTCTCTACTTCTCCTCTTTTCAAATATTTTATTAATCTTGGGTACCTCATTAGGCCTCGCTGCCATGACCCGAATTTACTTTTAGTAGTAGTCCTAGGTTTTTAGAAACTCCCTAAGTTTATCTTACAGGGGGTGGGGGGTGTTAGAGTAATAATTTTTTTTTTCTTATAAATTAAATAAATTAAATCATATTGGCTTGATTATTAAGTCACTTATTATCTCTATTTCACTTAAGCTAAACTTTAGGCATATAATAATTAATTCTTTTATTAATTATTATAATGCAACCTAGGTTAGATTCCCATTAGGGTTTCAATGTCCTTTTATAAGGATGATCTCTCTTTGTAATAATTTATCCACTTTTGATTATATCAATATTTTTTTGCTCATCAAAAATGCCTCTTCTTTGGATCTATGAATTCAAGCCTCCACAACATTTTCTTCTCTCTTTCTGTGATATGTGTTTGCATGCAGGTGATTCTTGGGAGTTGTGGGTTTGATCTTTCATCAACTTCATCAAATAATACATGCCAACTAGGAAGAAAATAATTAACAATTAAAACCATGAGGCATTTTGGGCCCCAAGCCTCATAATCACTAGGGAAAGGGTCCACCTAGATTGACCTCTACTAGAATAGGTTGATATGTTCCCAAAGAAGGGAGAAAATAGGCCTTAGAAAGGTTTAGGAGAAAGATATGACCACAAAGGTGGAAATGAAATATTTGTATGACCATATCAAAAGGCAAGAGATGATATAAAAGTGTGAGATGGATTAGAGGGAGAGAGAAAGAGACCAAAAATATTTTAAAGAGGGCTAAAAGGTCTCAAAATAAAGTGTGTCCATTTTAAAATGATTCATTTCGCCCCCACTTTAGTGAGTGTATGAAGCAAGTCATACTCTCAGTATACGGAGAAAAGAAGAAAAAGACAATGCCATATTAAGGTATAACATCACTAAGCTTAAGGATATAAACCCCCAAACCTAGGAGCCTAACTCCATTCCCATGCACAAGAGTATGAAAAAAGAAAAAAGAGACATAAAAATTGATAAGTACTAAAACCCAAATCAATTGGTGAAGGAGTTCTTAGTTAAGGAAACAACTCACACACTAATATCAATTCTAGAAGTATTTTATAGAGCATCAAATATCACATAGGAAAAACAAGAGTATCATAAAGGACTACATCCTTCATGATTCTATCCCACTAATACAAAAGCATAAAAAGAGATAGAGGGGAGTGAGTACCTTGTCCAGTAAGATTTATGTGCCTTACTATGAATCATAGAAATGATGGATCGAATGGACTAGTAGGTTTATTTTCCTAGTAGTCAATCCAAAAAACAAAAAAAAGAAAACCGAAGTCAAATGATCTAGCAAATTTGTGTCTACTAGTCAATCCTATGGACCTATTGCAACTTATGAATGCATGTGTATGTTTGTCCACCTGTCAATTAATTTCCTAATATCACCATAGTAATTTTCTAATATCACCATTGTGTGTTTTTCCCTAGGATTATCACTAATACATGTGATTTATCCATGCATTTCCTGAGGATGAAGAAGTATCACTAATACCTATTGAGGATTTAGTGCTTGAAAAGGTAAAAAGTGCATAAACGGGTAAACTATAGTACAAAGAGGAAAAATGTATTCCCCCCTCCTTATGCTTACTAGGTAGCCATAGGCATCATAAGGAAGAGAATCAAGGATAACTATTTCTATAAACAATGAGATATGATTTATCAATAATACATGCCATAAACTTAGAAAAGAGCATTGACTCGTATAAGATAAGGAAATAGATAAATTATGAAAGGACATGTCACTTATGAGAAGAGACCCTAAAAGGAATAGATCTTGTGTGAAAGACATCAACCTTCAAGAGGATTTAAATTAATAAAGATAACAAATTCAAGAAAAAAAGGGGAAGAAGAAAAAGAATGCACCTATTCAACCCCCTATTTACAAGTGAAATAGGGATCCTTGGATGAAGGATGAAAAAAATTAGTGCACATAGTAAGGGAAACATTCTTATAATGAACATAGTTTTGAAAATAAAGAAGAGGTGATGATCAAGGACATGCACCTCTTGTATAAGAGAGATTAATGATCAAAACACAATTCCTTATAGGAAAATAATTTCACATGATAAATAAATGCCACTATACTAAGGAAAGTGATCCTTAGGAAAAGAGAGATAAAGAATGTACAAAAAGGCTTTACCACCATGTTTGAGACAAGAACAAAAGTATATGTTAGGGTTATGCAACAATATTTCATGAGAATTAAGGATGAGTTGTAAGAAACGACTGATAGCCAAGCACAAAATGGAAATATCGCATATACAACAAGAGGTAACACAGAATAATACCACATTATAGAGAAATAGAGAGAGAGAAATCATAGGATACTCAACTCTAAACAACATAAGATTCTAAAAAAGATATCACATATGAAGTAAGTTATATATGATTATTTAAATGAGAAGCATTAAAATACAAGATATAAATATACATTTTCTATGCATAGACACCCAATCCTGTATGTAACAAATCTTTTCATAGAAAGAGATAATAATGTTCTACAAAATAATGCAATATATAGAGAAATAAATAAAAGGCATGTTATACTTATGATAAAAGGATAACATGAGGAAAGATGATGAGAGCATCCTCGTAGGATAGATCCTTTATAATATGTATAGTATAAAGATAAAGTTTCACATAAAAAATGGTACACAACCAATCAATGTAAACACATTTAAAGATTACATACCCAAAAGGATAAAAGGGAGAAGGGATGGAATATTGGGCTATCCTAACACCAAATATGTCCTTTGTGAGAAAGGATATCTAAGTCTCAAGTAGCCAAAAAAATTCACAAGAAAAGATGAACCTTTCCCTACACTAAAGGTGAACAAGGAGAAAGGTCTATTCTACAACTCATAAACATATGTTGTAAAAATAGCAGGGAAAAACTACAATAGTGATTTTAAATGCTAAGTATTTTTATGAAGAAGCTGGAGGAAATATCTTGTGTGTAAGAAAGTTTACCAATTTCAATTTTATTTATGAATATACATAATGAATTCTATATAATTAGAAAGAGAATTTCCATTAGTGCAATGCAAAGGAAATTAAAATATAGAAATAGAATTTGGAATTGATGGTTGATATTATAATGTAGGAGCTTGCAAATGGTGATAATAAACCCTTAAGGCCAAAACTTACCTAGTGTTAGTAGGAGGAAAATGTGGCATTGGAAGAAGAAGGTTTAAAGGAGGTCATCAAGGAGTGGAAGAAGAAAAAGGATCAATAGAAGGGGCTATATAATCAAGACCACTCTTATGGTGTTGTGAAGGAGGGTTAATAGGATTCTTAGTACCATGTTCATTAATACCAAGACCTAAACCCTTATAACCTTGTCGAGTGATAATGTTGTATCCTATGACCTATAATTATGAAGAAGGGTATAAGGAAAAATAATTAATCATGAGAGTTATAAGAAAATGTAGTGTAAGGAGGAACTATAGGATAATTTGTATGGACATGAAGTTGGGATGTAGGTGATAGAGGAGATGGTTCATTTAAGAATTAAGAAATTGATGCAGTAAAAAGTAGGAGAATCACCAAAGGAGATGTCCTAGGCCTTATAAAATAACCACATAGTAGAAAAAATACAATAATACAAGATCTAATACCAATTCACAACTCTTTATTCATAAAATAACTAATTATAGGAAAAGTCTCTGGTTGCAAGGCCTTCCCAGTTATGGCCAAATATAAACCATCTTAGATTGATGAATGAAATCAAAGTATGGGACATAATTTTCTATCTAATTGGGGAGTCTAATGCAAAGGCATCTTGCATCACAAAATAAAAGGGGGTGTGATAAAATAAAAATTTGGAGGACAGAGAAAGTGATGAAATTTAGAGGAAAAAAATGGAAAAAGAGGGTAAAAAGGTTTTTTTCATTTACCAAGGTGCATGGGTAGCATAAAAAGAAAAAAAGAAAAATGGTTTTCATTTCATTTATCAAGGTGTATAGGTGTATCAGAGTGAAGGTTTTACTAAGCATGTACATAGATTTCCAAAGTTGAAGCAATTTGCACTAAGACCTAGGGTGAAGATTATCTAATTGTGACTAGATATGATCAGTCTTGTGGTGGATTATTCATTCTGAAGTGATAGATATATTTTTTGTGAGGTGGAAGATCATGGTTTTGATTTACAATTGTAGAGGACTTATGGATATATCAATGGTATCCTAGATAAAAATTTGATCTTGTTGAGTGAAAGTTTGATATGGTTGGTGATTGTCAGGAGCATGGATTTTTTGTAGAGGGTTTGCTAAGATCTTGGAAGATGCCTCTAAGAAGATTGGACCCTAGTATGATCCTAGATCTTTGTGCTATGATGGAGAAGAAGACTTTAGAGCTTACTTCTTGGTTGGAAGCTAGATTGATCAATCAAGTTAAGGAAGGGATAGTTGAGTTTCATAGAGATTTACAGAGCTAGAGCTTACTAATACAAAAGAGAGTGCTCTGGCCAGTTAATAAGATTGTGTAGAGAAGAATACACTTTGATAATGAGGAAGAGGTAAAGGATGACTTCATTGAAGATGAAGAGAATTTGTTTTTTCATGATGAGTTAGATGGACTAACATGGAAATTGTAGAGCATCTTATTGTGGATGATGAGATTGCTGATGTGAGTTTGATATGTGTTGATGAAAATTTACATATGAATGAGGATTTTCATATGGTTTCTGATATGGATCTGAAGTCATATATTGTTTCTAAGTTGATTAAGGATATAGATGTTGCTACTGGTGTGGAGTTGGATTTTATTGATGTGGTTGAGGATCTACATGATACTGTGGATCTATATGTTCTTAATCTACCTTTAGTTGACATGGCTAAGGATTTACATTTTTTTGTCTTAGTTTTGGAGTTTCATAATGACATGAATTTTATATTTGAGGATATTGCTATTGCTGGTTGCGATCAACAATAGAGATTGCTGGTGAAGCATTATGTTCATTTTTTTCTTGGGAGTTAGCATGTTGATTGGGCTACTGAGATTCATTTGATTCAGATGTTTGTATGGATGAAGATGAGATGGTTGGAATACACATTTTTTCTTTTATTTGGGATGGATTGGAAACTTTTGGTGAAGACAAAGTTGGTTACAAATTTATTTTGGCATTAAAGTATGGGACATACTTTTCTATCTACTTGGAGAGTCTGATGAAAGAGCATTTTCCATCAAAAAATAAAAGTAGGTATGATAAAAAAAAGGGAAAGAGAAAGTGATGAAAATTGAAGGAGAAAATGGAAGGGGGGGAAAAGTGTTTTTTCTTTGTTTACCAAGGTGCATGGGTGGCATAAAAAGAAAAATAAGAAAAATGGTTGTCATTTTATTTATCGAGGTGTGTAGGTGGCATCTTAGAATTTTGTGAAAATTTTCTTAAAGCATACATTTAATATTTGTTGTGATCCACAAAGGCAGTGCAATTTTCTAATTGGTCACATTGTGGTGCTTAGTTTTATTTGGTCAGAAATTAAATATTTTTGTTAAGGTAGTTGCATTTATGTTTTATCCCACATTGGTTTCATTTGTAATATCTTGGTTGGTAATTGTTTATTTAAGAAAGGTATATGAGAATTTGTAATCAAGCTCTTAAGGTTTGATTTCTTCTTGTATAGAAGCTTGGAGAGAAGGATGAAGTAGAGGAGTGAAAATTGAGAAGAGCTAGTAGTTGTACCTTGGGAAACAAGGATATTTCTTGGTGTCTTGCTAGCACAAATTTAGATCTTGCTAAAGGTTTCTACCAAAGTGTTGTTGTGTTATAAATCTATACTAGCAAGGGTTTGGATTGGATCTTGGGGGATCTTGTAGAACTATTACTTGCTTATATTTTTCCATAACCAAGAAAGGCTTACAACCCAACACATTGCATGTAATTAGTTATTTTATGAATAAAGAGTTCAGTTTGGTATCAGATCTTATTTATTTTGTTGTGTTTCCATTATATGGTTATTTTCTAGGGGTTAGGACATCTCCTTTGGGGATTCTCTTGCCTTGCATTGCATTAGAATTATCAGGGTCATCAGCCATACCTTGGATTTTTTGGAACATAGAAGGGGTTTGATCATTAGGAAGAGTAGGAATAGGGTTAGGATGATCACTAATGAAATATCTAATGTGATCTAAAATAAAATGAAAAATTCACATGAAAGTCTAATGATTGCCTTCAAATATGCTTTATACAGAAACCTTGTGTTAGTTAACCTTAACAGAACATATCCAAGAAAATTATGTAAATACATGAATAGTATGAAATGAGAGAAACATCCACAAACATCATAGTAATGATAAAGAAATACAGGGACAATAGTGACCATAAGAAGCATGGTCCACATTAAGATTTTAAAGATTACCATTTTAAAAAAATAGTACCAAATATAACTGCAAAAGAAAGAATCACAAATTAGGTCTATGAAGGTAAAGGCTCAAGTTAAAAGGGAGATAAGATAGATTAAGGGATCTTAATCCAAAATCTACAAGAAGGGGGATGTGTTGAGTTCACCAAAAGAAAGAAAAAACATAAAATAAACAATCTAACTCCATAAAGAAAAAGGGCACATCTCAAGATTTGCTGGCAATTCAGTTAAGGTAGATATTAATTTTTTTCATTTATGGAAAAATATACTTAGTATGAAGAAAGAAAACCTTGAAGATGAAGTTATGGCATTCATACTTAGAAATTTGTCTAAGTATCAATTAGCTTATCTTGCAGAGTAGATACAGTTTTGATATGTATAGTTCACTGAGGCATTATTAGCATGTCCATACTTAATTATAGATAGGAAAAAGTGTTAGGATGATGTGTTAATGTTCACAAGTTAGTATAGTTAGTATGGAAGAAGATATGATAGTTTTACCAATTACAAAAGTATACAAATAGGACATAATTAAGGAATTATTTAATTTATGAAATAATTACTTGACTAATTGGGGATGACATCCTAGATGTTAATCCTTAGAGGGAAAGAGTTAATTTTGTATTTTCTAAAGGTTGTGATAGGGTGAAGGTAAACTAGACATTATTTTGAGAATTAAAAAGGTATAAAGGAAAGTTTGTAAATGCAAGGTCTAGTGTACTTCTAACGAAGACTATGTAAACTTTATGTGATGCAAATTCTAATGCATGATTAGAGGATTGTGAGTTTGGTGAAGAGAAGTAAAAGTTATATCATACATTGAAGATATCAATAACAATCAAAGAGGTTTTTGTATTTATCTTTTTGTATCAAGGAATTACATTGTATATTGCATGTTAGGGTAGTGGGCTCTTCTTGCATACAATTTGTATTTGTACACAACAACTCCTAAATGGCTTGAGGCTTCTAACAAGGTCTAAGCCCTCTAACAAGGATTCAGACACTATATGCTTAAAATAGACTCCTAAGAGGGTCAATATCTTTAACTAGATACTTTTGACTAGTGGATCATTTTGTAGGTATCATCTCCACCGAGGTTTTCCCTTGGCCAAGGTTTCCCTAGTTAACAAAATACGTTATTATGAGTTCACTTATTTAATGATTATGTTTACTATTTAGTTTTTTTTTTTTGATTTCATATGCAAGTTATAAGGAAATTAATAATATCTAGTTTTGGGCTAATTTTGTAGAATACTAATTCACCCCCCTCTTAGTATTTCCTATTTCTAACAATTGGTATTAAAGAATAGTTACTCAGAAGAGGCTTAAAAAGTTTAGTAATATCCCTATGGATGTTAAATAATTACATTAGAACCTAGAAGAAGCTCTTAAGGAGATTCACATTCTCACTAAAGAAAGAGATAACCTAAAATAAATATATGAAGATGCAAAATACTATGTTTGGAAATCTGAAAGACAATATTGATCATCGCAAATCCAAGAAGGAATTTGAAGATCAAATTAAGGATAGTGATGAAGTTTTAATATTGATGAAAGAAAATCAAATACTTAGACATGAATTGAAGGTCACTGAACTGAAGCTAAGTTTGAAGAAAGATGATAGAAAAATTGAGTTAGATCTAAAATTTGAGAATGCATACCTAAGATCCCATTTTACAAAAGTTACATTTGAACTCAAATCTACTAAGTTAAAATATGGAGAACTTGAGAAACATAACACTATTGTGAAAGGAGAGTTAATCCAAACTAAGCAACAATTAGAGAAGCTATATTCCAGTAGTAAGAAAATTTTCCAGTAGTAAGAAAATTGATGAGCATTTATATTTTCAAAGACCTTCCTATGATAAAACTGGTCTTGGATATTTTATTGGAGAAAAATTAGTTGAGAAATATGAAGTAAGAAAGGAACCAGATCTAGTTGTTGAGCATTTTGAACATAAGAAAGATGACCATAATAAGATTGAATCAAGTCAATCTAAAGATGCATCAAAAGAAGTTGATCAAGTGAAATAAACTTGAGAAAATTGATGAACCTAAGCAAATTGAGAAAGCTGAATCACCAAAGCAAGTAAGGTATGAATTCAAAGGTAGATGTTATGCATCCAATAAAATTGGTCATACGAAAGGGATTGTACAGGTAAGTCATTCAAACTTATTTCTAATTATTATTATTATAATTGACATTTTTTTGGTTATAAAGAAGTTGATTGTAAGAAACTTAAATTTGATAGTAATAATAGAAATAGTAGAATGTTTAGAGGAAGTAACCCTACAAGAGAAAGAAAGAGATCTAGTGAAGGAACTAATGGAGAAAGGATCAATATTGTGTGTTACAAATGTAACAACTTTGGATATATTGCCAAAAATTGTAGAGCACCTATTAACTAGTGTGGACCTAATCATAGAAACAATATACAAGTTTGTTAGCTATGCAATAAATTTGGTCATATAGATATACTTTCCAGAATAGATATGATGAATATCAACAAGAACCCAAATTTAAGAAGAAACATCAACAAAAACATCAGAAGGAATGATAGAAACAATAACTATCAGAAAGATGAGTTGAGAGAGCATATATAAGAATTCAAAGAAGTTTTTGTCAAAGAAAAAGATCCATCAAGCTCACATGTAGTATTGGAAGAACATTCATTTGATGCACTTGAAGGAAGACTAAAATCAATGATTGTACATGACTCATCCCATTTGAATTGGGCATCTTTTATAACTAAAGTAAGCATTAGAAAGACATAAAAGGTAGTAGAAGGAGAATTATGACTTGAAAAATTAGTATGAGGTAGTTCTTGATCAGTTTAAGCTATGGTTAAGAGTGCATATGATTTGAATATCGTATTTGTGTGTGCAAAAGAAAACAAGTCTAGTTATAATTAGAAACAACTTTTTACAAATTGTGTACTTGCATAATTAATGTAGAGATTAATTTGGTAAGATTTAAAGGATGCGAAGAAGATATCATGTATCATTTCAGAAAGTGAAGAGTTAAGGATTAGTAAATAATAAATTGAAAGAAAATTGAAGGGTAATTGAAGTGCCACATTCATAGAACCCTAGTTACGTGCAAAATCGAGGTATTTTATATTTTATGCAAGAATTGAGTTGTGAATTGAGTTCATAATTTAACTTTCAAGATGGAAAAGATTTGACTCACAATTTTGAGAAAGAAGAAATACCTAAATTGAAAATAAATCTAGTAAAGTCCTTTGAGGATGACCCTAGTGTCACACTCTCTAAAGTTTTGAAAAGAGTCATTCACCTAGAAGATGTAAGTAGCTACAAAAGAAGAAATTTTGAAACTATAGGAGAAGAACATGTTTCAAAGGAATTAAACCTAATCTATAAGTAGGATATGAGTCTTAAGAAAGAGTTTGAACATCTAAAGAATAATGACCTAGTGAAATTTTTGTTCTATCATGAAATTGACAATAAAGAATGAACTAAGATTATACTCAACAAAATTCATGATGGGAAGTTTTGACTGGGGGAAAATGTAATAGAAATCTTAGATAACCTAATTCATGAAGTTACTAGTTTATGCAATGAGGGTAGTATACCTGGAAATGAGAAGAACATTAAGAAGATAATACTTGAAACCACAAAATCTATCTATAATGGAAGAGAAATAGTGATAAGAAAAATCAAACGAGAGGATGTAAGATTTATAAGAAAAATCATGGCAACTAAGATAGCTTATAGTTCATGAAGTGATCACATAGCAACTATGTTCATACAAACAACCTATAAAGTTTGCATTGAGAGAGAAAAAGGTTAACTTGAGTGAAATTTTAAAGGTGTAGTTGTTTGAGAACCTTCAAAGGATCAAGAAGGTTAAGAACACTCAATTTAGATTCGAATCATTGATAGCACACATATTTTTTTATTTGATCAAAAGATTCCTTTTGTTCTAGTAGGTGAATTACTTAGCAATGATAAGCATAACATGGAGAAGATATTAAAGATGCATAACAACCATCCTATGGATAAGATCAATGACAACACAAACCTTATCATGAAGAAATTTCATAATGAAATGAAGGAAATATATGGAGTACCACCCTATATGGTAGAGATGTTCAAAAATGATATTTATTTCATGATTGATACTGATTTCGAATATATTGAGGCAGTTGAGCCTAGAATGTTGTATATTGAGCCACTTGACTATGAGTTTATAAAAGAAGAAATTGAGGGATATGTAGAGATAATACATAAATTTGACAAGGATGAAGAATTTTATAGGCTTGGAAGCTATGATGAATTAATTCAATTAGAAATTCAAGCATCATTACAGAAGTTGACTCAAAAGAAAGTTGATTCGGTGTTAAAGAATTCAATGTTGGAAGTATGCATGACTAAAGGAGAAGTAAGTGTTGTAAAGAAAACCATAATAGGGTTGATGAAGGTAGGTCAGAAAGGGATGATGTATGTGCCACACTTGGCATTGACATGCCCATATGAAGGTGCTACTATTGAAGTTTCATCTATAGCTACACCCATAGCACCCTATACACAAGTTTCTTAGGATCAACCACTATTAGACCTATTGTTCCACTTTCTAAGCCATATGAAGAAGAAGAAGAAGTGGAAGTAGTTGAGGTCAAAAGAAAATTATTCATACTAGCTAAGGTTAAACAAGAATATCATGATTCCCCAAGAAAGAAAAGAATGAAGGCTATGGTAACAATTTTTGGAAAGAGACACAAGGAGATAATGCCTAATATACCTAAGAAGAAGACGAGAGGACAAAAAAATCCTAAAAATGTAGTAGAGAAGCATCCTAAAGTTGCAAGCATAGGCAGAAAGACATGGAAGCCTAAAATCAAGAAGCAAAATAGTGAAATCATTAATGAAGATACTTTTGTGCAATTAAACAAGTTTTTATCATCTATACACTAGAATTCATAGCTTGGAGCTTTAGAATGTAATTATTAGACTTTTGATATTGTCTAATAAAAGATTTGAAGATGTTAATGATGAGATTCCTAAAGACCTCTATGAGAGTTTGATAAATAAAAGAAATAGAGTAGCAAATGAGGAGAAAGGAATTAGAGAAAACTAACTCAGACAACTATGTAAAATTGACAATAATGAGTACCTAGCAACTCTACTAAAGAGTCTTGATCTCTATCTTAGGAAACTGACTAGAAGTATATTGATTATGGGAGGCAATTATAAATAAGTCAATAAAGAAATAGAGAAAGCCATAATACAGATGATGGCAGATCTAAACAAGAAAATAACAATAGCACCACAAATTACCATTGGCACTAACACAATGCAAATTAATAGCAAAACTATCATTGTAGATGTACAAAAAATGATCCATTCATAGATTTTGTCACAATTGTTGGTAATTTGACCAGCTATACAAGGTCAGAAGAAGATGATGATGAAAATAAGAGACTAGAAGAAGAAGAAAAGAGAAAGAGGAGAAAATAATAAGGAAAGAAGAATATAGAAAGAAAGATGAAGAAAGAAACTTAAAAGAAGAGGAGGAAAAGAGGAAAAGGGAAGAGTAAGAAAAGAAGAAGGAAATGGAAGAAAAGAAAAGGAAAATTGAAAAATATGAAGAAATAGAAAGAAAAAGAAGGAAGACACAAGAAAATGTAGGAAGAAAAGAAAAAAATTAAGGAAAGGAAGAAATTGGAAGAACATAAGAAAATGAGAAGAGACTAAGAAAAAGGAAGAAGAAGAGAAGAAAATAAAACAATACTAGTAGAAGAAAAAAAGGAGGAAGATGAGAAAAAGGCTAGTGTACCTAGTTCTTTTAGGATGCCCTTTACCCTAACAATGTTAAAAACATTAGATGATGATGATCAAACTGAATTGAACTCATCCCAATAAGAGCATCAAGACAAATAAAAGGTAAAGAGTATACAGAGTTCACTAATAGAGGTAACAGGGAGACTTCATAAAACCTTAGCTGTAAAGATGACTAAGTCAAATCCCTAGGACAGAGAAAAAGATAAGAGTACAATCTTCTAATGTGGAATTTACCAACCTATCTAATATAAAGTAAAAGGAGGAAGAACACAAGAAAATGTAGGAAGAAAAGAAAAAAAATTGAGGAAAGGAAGAAATTGGAAGAATATAAGAAAA